>JAPKLX010000410.1:4968-22243 GCA_026898415.1 Leonotis leonurus | reverse complement strand
CATATGATGTGTAGGATGATGTCAGCTGGTGGATTGATGACTCAATCATTCTGGTTCCTTGCTATAGGCATCGATCTGGTCGCTGTCTGTTACAGCAGATCGATTCCTTTTGGCGTAAAAACTTGACCTTCATCCTATTCTAAGTTGAGATTGACTTCTATAGGAGTATTTCCTTTACATTTCAAGTCATCTCCTAATCTGTTCTATAACAAGATTCACTTTATCTCTAGTGATCTTTTTTTACACGTAGAACAGTTCAAGCTCTAAAACAGCTAAGTGTGTTTCGAAAGACCATCATCAAAACTAAATATCTTAGGGTTCCCAACAAAGTCGAAAGGACCCCTACAAAGAGAGTTACAAGGAGAGCCAGCTCTGTGGACACAGATGCCTCCACAGCAGACCAACAACCAAAACTCAAGAGAAGGAACCTACAAAAGCTGTCTGAAACTGTGGAGGAAGTCCAGATTAAAGAAACTACCATCCCTCAACAGGAGGAAAAGATTGTGGATGAGGAGATACTGGTAGGGGGGCCACCAGAGGATGTTGTCCCCATCTCCTCCATGGACCCAAGTCAAGGAAAAGACTTCTCACCCGCTCATACTGCAAATCCATCCTCTGCTGAACCTTTGGAGCAGATCGATGAGGATGTTGAAGGTGAAGAAGAATCCTCCGATGAGGATGAGGAGAAGAAAAAGGCAGAGACCGTGGTGAAGCTTCTAGAAGCTGAGGCAGATCACTCCATACTTAAAACTTTCCCTGGGATCAAGCTCACTCCTCAGAGCTACGAAGCAGCAAGACGACTAAAATACCTTCTGCTCATCAAAGAAAAAGAATTTTATGTGCTGGACGCCATTCTGAAGACCAGATCAATTGATGCCCTCAAGGCAGAAGAGGCCACTTCGCTCAATGTCTTTACTGCCGCCTTAATTGCTGAGTTGAGGGACACTTACAGACCAGATATCCTGGCCATGGCAAAATTTGAGGCCAGAGAACTCCAGATCGACCTCAGATCTATATATGAAAAGGTAGAAATGCTGGAATTCTATGAAAGCATTGATGAGGAAGTGGTTGAAGGAGTTGAGGAAGTTGAAAGAATTGAAGAAGGACCTTCTGAAGCTCACCAACAGGGTGCAGCTATACAAGAAATAGAACCAGATCAGCATCAAGCTGATGCTGTAGAACAGATAGTGGAAACCACTGCACAGGCTGAGGGGGAACCAGCCAAGAACAAGATCAAAATTGCAGTGGTGAATTATCCACGAGAGGAGGCTGAACCAGCTGGACAGAGGGTGGGTGGTAAGCTGACTATGGAGCTAAAAGTCCAAGAAATGTACATGATAGTCACAGAGTTCGCAAAGAAGGAGAAAGACATGGTCCATACCATTGTCAAACAACAGACTGATGGGATAACTGAAGAAGTGATCAAAGCAGCTAATGCAGAAACCAGATCGCTGTTCAGAAAGTTTGAAACAAACGGAAAAGATTTTGTGGCAAGAAAGATGAGTGAACTGCGCTACCCAACGAAGACCTTAATTGATTCATTTTTTGATGAGATTGGAGTGATAAAGGAGGAGCAAGAGAAATTCACTGCCAGTCTGGCCCAGACAAAGACATCATTCCAAAAGGAGATCGACGACTCTAATCTCAACATCACCTCCCTGCTTACACAAAGGATAGATTCAGAAAAGGAAATAAAGGGGATGAAAGAGGAGATCACCTCCCTTAAGAGAAAGGATCCAAGAAGAAGAAGAAAGAGAAAGGAAAGGAGGTTGTAGTTGAAAAAGGGAAGGGACAATCTGGTGCCAAGGATGAAAGGATAAAAGCTCAACCTGAGCTACAAATTGCACCAGATCGACCCAGCCCACCATCTGCTCAAGCCAAGAAGGTATCTATATCTACTTCAAGCAGATCAAGCTACTCCCAACCCTCGAAGAAGAAGAAAAGATCTGGATCCGGTTGGTTCTCATCTGCTCCTATCAGGACAATGAAGACTAAAGAAGGAGAGACCAACTGGGTCCCAGAGAACTTAAAGGAGGGATGAGAAGGACTGAGATATGGCTTCATTATGCGTCGCTACTTCCTCATAGAACCAGCTTACTGCGAGGGGACACCTAATGAGGCATTCAATCTCTATCTGGACCTAAACGATGCAAGAGATCTGGTGGAGGGTATAAGAGCAGCAACAACAAAAGCCCAGGTTACAATTACTGCCCCAGAGAGGGAATTCAGAACATGTCCTAACATACCTGGCACTGATCTGAGGATACAAGATAGATGCTGAGGATCCAGATTACATTAGAGTCAGAGAAGGAGTCTATGAGAGCGTACAACTTATTTCTAATGAGACTCGAACAAAGATGAAGAAACAACAGGAAGAGAAGAGGAAGAGCTGATAGTTACTCACTTTCATATCTTTTACTATTTGTGACTCCTATTTTTTGATGATTTGTAAACTCTTATTTACATCTTATCAATGAAGATTATTTTTAGTTTCTGATGACAACTTCTTATTGTCCAGAACATATATAAACTGTTTTAATCGTTATAACCTAATAACGAAACATAATCAATCTGGCTGTCCAACCAGATCACTCTTAATAAGTTATTAGGATTGCCGAGTGGCTGGGCAATCGCCGGTTGGCCGATTGGTTAGCAACTCATATTTGTAAAGTGTAGTTTCGATATCATCAAAAAGGGGGAAATTGTTGGGAACCCTAAAGTATTTTAGTGTTGATGATGATCTCTCGAAACACACTTAGTCCTTGGATGAGTTAAACTGTTCTACGTGTTAAACAGATCACTATATATAAAGTGAATTCTGATAGAGAACAGATTAGGAGATGACTTAGCATGTAAATGAATTATTCCTATAGAAGTCATTCCTATAAATAGTATAGGATGAAGGGCAAGAATTCACGCCAAGAAGAAATCGATCTGCTGTAACAGACAGCGACCAGATCACCGACCAGATCGAGGATCACAGCGAAGCACCAGATCGATAAAGTCATCAAACCACCAGATGACATCATCCTACCCATCACACAATCTTGCCACGTCAAAATTGAAGCCCATCCAACAGGTTTTGGGAAGAGAATCAACGATTTACACAATGAAGGAAAGTAACCGTTAGCAATCTGCTTTCCATACTTTGAAGATTGAGTCAACGTTTTCTACATGGCAAGAACAGATATGATGGATATCATTGATTGACAATCTACAATAAATCTCACGCCAATCAAACAATGGCTAGAATTTTTAATTCAATGCCTATATATATATATGAAGTTCAAACAATCTATGATTCTACATCACACCAACCCAACATCGATTCAAGTCTGTCTTATCGAGAGAAAGGAGATCACCCTGCTAGCTAGTAGTTTTCTAGTGGTAACGTAGAGGTAATCTATTGTAAAGGGACACGACCCTTACTTCGTGCATAAGTATCTGTCTAGCTTTGATTAATACTTGTGACTCGTTCTCCACGAGTATAAAGAAGCAGAGTATCCTAGTAGTGGATAATCTGGTCTAGTTTTGACCAGATCGTGGACTTAGGGATTTCCCGAACCACGTTAAACAACTGTGTTATTTATCTTTCTGCATATTTACTTAGAAATCCACCATATTTCCGCACACACAATACTAAGAAATCAACAAGATCACTCTTATTATTGTCTAAGTGTTTACACTAGAGAGCAATCTGCTTGGACTAATTTGGTATCGATCTGCTGATTAATCTGGTTAGTCATCTGTCGAGCAATTTCTTCTTTAAGAATAGCTTGATCTCTCTAATAATTAAACAAGTAAACTGAGAAGAATAAAAATAACTTGGAGATTTGGAATTAAAAAGAACGTAGAATTAAAGTATTTTTATGTTTGAAGTCGAAAAGAACGTAAAATAAATAAACCAAATCGAAAGAGGAAAGCATAAACAAGTTAATGAACTCAATAACAAAATCAAACCCGAAATATAAAACGGAATCAAACTTGATTCATAAACTGGAATGAACTTGAATCCACAACGTTAATAGAAAAAACAACGAACTAGAATGTTGGGATTGTTACCCTTCGGAATTGAATACTAAAGCTAAAAATAACTTAATAAAAATCATATATCTCGACACTAGAACAATGAGTCAAGAGGTACTCATAATATAAGTGCAAAGAATCGGAAAAATGGTCTCTCTCGAATGAGAAACGCATCAACTATTTATAGACATCAAGGAGGGTCAGCAGTCGCGTACAAGTCAGCGCTCGCTGAGGTCGTTGGCCGCTGACTGAGTCAGCCACTGGGATCAACCGCTGCTAAGGGTGTTGGTCCCGAAAGAGCAAGGTTTGGTCTTTGGGGGGGGGGGAATACACCAAATACAAACTTTTCAGTTTACTTGGTTGATTATTAGAGAGTTCAACCTATTCTTAAACAAGAAATTGCTTGGCAGATGACTGACCAGATCGATAGGCAGATCGATAGCAGGTCAATCCAAACAGATTGTTCTCCAGTGAAATATTTAGACGATAATAAGAGTGATCTTATTACTTCCTAAATATTGAGAGTGTGTGCGGAAATATGGTGGATTTAGTTAGTGCTCTTTATATAGAAAACCTTAAAGATTAATCAGATTGTTAAAGCAGATTGATTGAGATGCAGTCTATATGGAAGTGTAGGGAGTTAGTAATAATAAACAACTTAAAGTAAATATGTAGAAAGATAAATAATACAGTTGTTTAACGTGGTTCGGAAAATCCCTACGTCCCCGATCTGATCAAAACTAGACCAAATTATCCACTACAAGGATACTCTTCTTCTTTATACTCATGGAGAACGAGTCACAAGTACCAATCAAATCTAGAGAGATATTTATGCACGAAGTAAGGGTCGTGTCCCTTTACAACAGATTACCTCTACGTTACCACTAGAAAACTACTAGCTAGCAGGGTGATCTTCTTTCTCTCAATAAGAATGACTTGAATCGAGGTTGAGTTTGTTGGTCCCGAAAGAGCAAGGTTTGGTGTATGGGGGGGAATACACCAAATACTAACTTTTCAGTTTTACTTGACAGTTTATAAGAGAGCTCAAGCTATTCTATACGAGAAATTGCTCGGCAGTGACTAAACAGATCGATATGCAGATCAGTAGCTGATTTAGTCCAAACAGATTACTCTCTTAGTGAAAACACTTAGCAGATAATAAGAGTGATCTTATTACTTTCTGAGTGTAGAGTGAGTGCGGAATAATGGTGGATTAGTGATTGCTCTTGTTTTGAAAACTTTTAGTTTTAACCAGATTGATTGAGATGCAGATGGATGATAGTGTAGAGAGTTAGAATAATAAACAACTGAAAATTAAAGAATGCAGGAATGTAAAGCACACAATTGTTTAACGTGGTTCAGGAAATTCCTACGTCCACGATCAGGTCGAAACTAGACCAGATTATCCACTACTAGGATACTCTGCTTCTTTATACTCGTGGAGAATGAGTCACAAGTACCAATCACAACTAGAGTGATACTTATGCACGATGTAAGGGTCGTGTCCCTTTACAACAGATTACCTCTACGTTACCACTAGAAAACTACTAGCTAGCAGGGTGATCTTCTTTCTCTCGACAAGACAGACTTGAATCGAGGTAGTTGGTGTGATGTAGAATCACAAAATGTTGAAGCTCTAAGTCTGGAATGCAGAATGCTTGGAAGAATAATAGCAGTATAGCTCGTGTGTGTGTTTCACTTTATTTTCAGATTTTGTCTTCAACTATATTGGCATTGAATTTGAAATTCTAGCCGTTTGTTGATTGGCGTGAGATAGATGGTATATTGCCAATCAATGGTTTCCATCATATCTGTTCTTGCCATATAGGAAAGGTTGACTCAATCTTTATAGAAGGTAGATTGCTAACAGTCTCTTTCCTTAATTATGTTTAATCGAAGATCTTCTTTCCAATCCCTGTTGGATGGATCTTGATCTTGACGTGGCAAGTGTATATGATGTGTAGGATGATGTCAGCTGATGAATTGATGACTCAGTCGTTCTGGTTCCTCGCTGTAGGCATCGATCTGGTCATCGATCTGGTTGCTGTCTGTTACAGCAGATCGATTCTTCTTTGGCATAAAATCTTGACATTCATCCTAGTCTAAGTTGAGATTGACTTCTATAGGAATATTTCCTTTACACTTTAACTCATCTCCTAATTTGTTCCATAGCAGAATCCACCTTACCTCTAGTGATCTGGATTTACATGAAGAACAGATTATGCTCTAAACTAGTTAAGTGTGTTTCGAGATATCATCATCAACACTAAAATCTCAGGGTTCCCAACAATTTCCCCCTTGTAGATGATGTCGAAACCACACTTTATAGAAAGATATCCTATCAGCTTATAAAGAACGATCTGGTCTGATATCCAGATTGATTTTAGTACGTTATTAAGTTTATAACATTTAGGATATTTTTATATGTGTTCTGGACAATAAAATGTTGTCATCAGAAACTCAAGAACAATTTCATATATTAGAGACAAAAGGGTTTACAGATTGATCATAACAAAAATGAGAAAGTGCAGATCAGAAATGATAGGAAATAATTGACTATCTACTCTTTCTCTTCTCTTCCTGTTGCCTCTTAATTTTAGCTCTGGTCTCGTCCGAGATGAGCTGTACGCTTTCGTATACGCCTTCTCTTACCCTTATGTAATCAAGGTCTTCGGCATCCACCTTATATCCTCTATTCTCTGCTAGTTGATTGATAAAATTTAGCAGAAAGGTCTTGTCAGGAAGATCTGTCCCAGGGATGTTAGGACAGGTTCTGAATTCCCTTTCTGGAGCAGTTATTGTGATTTGGGCTCTAGCTGCTGCTGCTCTTATCTCCTCCACCAGATCTCTTGCATCATTTTGATCCAGATACAGATTAAAGGCTTCATTAGGTGTCCCCTCACAGTAAAGTGGTTCCTTGAGGAAGTGGCGACACATAATGAACCCATATTTTAATCCTTCAAAACCTTCCTTTAAGTGATCTGGGACCCAGTTGGTCTCTCCCTGTTTGGTCAATGATTTTTGTATAGGGGCAGCTGAGAACCAGCTGGATCCTGCTCTTTTCTTCTTCTTGGGTAGTTGGGACTGGCTTGATCTGCTCGGTGTGAAGGTTTTCTGTGCTTGAAATGAAGGAGAGCTGGCAGGACTAGGTCGATCTGGTATGACCCGAGCTAGTTTCTTTGCAGTTGATGTACCAGATCCAGATCCTGATGGGCCAGATGGACCTTTTCTTTTCTCTTCAGCTTCTTTTTCTTTCTTCTTCTTTGGTCCTTCCCCCTTTTCGACATCATCAATAAAGGATTGAATGAATGCCTTAAGGGAGGTGACCTCCGCCTTCAACTCTGTCACCTCTTTGGCAGATTCAAACCGTTGAGACAATAGTGAGGTGATGTTGAGATTAGAATCGTTGATCTGTTTTTGAAGAGAGGCCTGAGTGTTGGTCAGATCAGCCTTGATCTCTTCTTGTGCTGCCTTGATGTCCGCAGTTTCATCAAAATACGAGGTGATTAGATTGGATGTTGGGTAGCGCTGATCACGTAACTTCATTTCCACAAAGTTTTTGCCATCAAGTTCAAACTGTCTGAGCAATGATCTGGTGTAAGAGGTTGCTTCTTTGACTATATAAGCTGTTAGACCATCAGTCTGCTCCTTGATTATGGCGTGAACCATGTCTTTCTCTTTTGCAGCAAAGGCAGTGATGATTTTGTACATTTCTGTCACTTTGAGCTCTGTTGTATACAGACTTTGATCAATCTGTGCCTTCCTTTCCTCGGCAGCAGCTTGATCATCATCCATCTTCTTGCTGAGCTCTTCTATTTTCAATCTGCACACTCTTTGTTGGTCCCGAAAGAGCAAGGTTTGGTGTATGGGGGGGGGGGGGAATACACCAAATACAAACTTTTCAGTTTACTTGACTAATTAAATCTAAGAGATGTAAGCTTTCTGGAACACAGATTGCTCAAGGTGATAGACCAGATTGATTTTCTAATCGATCTTGTTCTGTCCAGGTAAAGTCTCTCAAGTGAGTTATACAAGGCAGAGAGTAAGATTAGACTTAAAACTCTAACAGTGTATCGTGTGCGGAAAAATGGTGGACTTAGTCTGTGCTCTTATTAAGAAAATCTTTAGAAAACTTAATCGAGTATTTAGGAGATTGATTAAGAATGCAGATTTGAATGAGTATGATAGATAGAGAATAAAACAACTGAATATTAATGCAGAATTTAAATGACACAGTTATTTTTACGTGGTTCGGGAAACCCCCTACATCCACGGTCTAATCCAAACTGGATTAGATATCCACTACTAGGATACTCTTCTTATTTAACCTCGCTGAGAACGAGCCACAAGTTCAAGTACAATCTAACTGAAACTTATGCACGAATAAGGGTCGTGTCCCTTTACAACTTACAGAAAACTACTGTAAACAGATTATCTTCACATTAATCCACTAGAAAACTACTAGCTAGTGAAGATATCCTTCTTCTCTCGATAAGACAGACTTGAATCGAGGTTGGGTTGATGTGATTACGATCACGAACTAATTGAAGCTTTATGTCTGATGAAAGAATGAAGCGCTTGAATGTATTTCTGTGATATAGCTCTTGTTACCCACTCTGACTTTGAAACTTGAAACATATATAGGCTCTGAATTTGAAATTCTAGCCGTTTGTTGATTGGCGTGATTTGATTTGTGGATTGCCAATCAATCATATCTCTTCTTTCCTTGTAGAGTTGTTGATTGAATCTTGTATGAATGGCAAGCAGATCATCTGTGATTACTTTCCTTCTTCACGTCAATCAGTGATTCTATTTCCAATTCTCAATGTATGGATTTTAATGCCTCACAGACAGGTTTGGTTCAGCTCTTTCTGTTTTGCTTCAATCCTTCTGGTTATGTCCTTTCTGGTCTTAGTGCCTCTCTGGTAGAACACTGGTTAGACATTTTCTGGTTGAAGTGTTTTTCTGGTTGAACACTGTTTAGACACTTTCTGGTTGAAGTGCTTTTCTGTAGGTTACTTGCTGGTTCAATTTTCTGTCCGAGACATCTTCCACTTTTCTGGTTGAAGCTTTCTGGTTCAACTTTCTGTTAAAGTTGACTTGCTCTAGCTTTCTGTTTGAGACTTGCTGGTTTAACTTTCTGTCAAGGTTGTCTTCCTCCAGCTTTCTGTTTGAGACTTGCTGGTTTCGCTTTCTGTCAAAGTTGTCTTGCTCCAGCTTTCTGTTTGAGACTTGCTGGTTTCGCTTTCTGTCAAAGTTGTCTTGCTCCAGCTTTCTGTTTGAGACTTCTTCCATCTTTCTGGTTGAACTGACTTCGACTATCTGGTTTATAAAAACCGAAGCAAATAATACAGAACATGAATAATACTAAGTGTGACTTTGAGAGAACATCATCAAAATTTAAAATATTAGTGGGGTTCCCAACAATTTCCCCCTTTTTGATGATGTCAAAACCACACTTAGACAGTGTAATCAAATTTAGCATGTATCATGTTCTGGAGAGATTAGCTGTTTCTTATTTAAGATGAATAACAGTAAGCAGCAAAAAGATAAGAAAACTCTATATTTATAGATATATGAATTTCAGAGTACAGGAGTCAGCAGAAATGACAGAGCAAAAAGCAAAAGATAAGAATTATCTATCTAAGAGAACCATCTAGCTGCTCCGCCCTTCTTCATCTTTTCTCTCTGTGCGTCGGATACCAGCTGGATGCTCTCATAGATACCATCTCTCACCCTGGCATAGTTTGGATCATGGTTGTCGATTTTATAGCCTTTGATCTTTGCCAGTTGATTGATGTAGTTCAGAATATACGTCTTATCTGGAAGATTGCTGCCTGGTATAGTTGGGCAGACCATGTACTCTTTCTCTGGAGCATTTATCTGAATTTTGGCATCAGAGGCTGCTGTTCTAATCCTCTGTACTAGCTCCTGGTCACTAAAATTTTCCAGATATCGATTAAAATCTTCATCTGGGGTAGACTCTGAGTATGTAGGCTCCTTCAAAAAGTATCTGTTTAAGATGAAGCCTTGTTTGACCTTTTCCCAATCATTCTGGTCACCCTCTGGAACCCATATATCACTTGGTGTTTTCTTCTGTAAAGATAGGTTCCAGGAGAATGATTTCTTCTTCTTCTTTTTGGACTGAGTGGTTGATTGGGATGACTGTTGCTGTGAGCGTTCTGTAGATGAAGGCGAGGAGAAAGGAGTTTGAAAAGATTTTTCTTTGGCCTCCTGTGCAGCAATCTTTCTCTCTCTCTCAGCCTGGTCTTTGTAGAATTGTACTCTGAACACTGGATCACATGCTTGATCCATGCTCACTCCGAACAACAGAAGCTCAGCTATCTGGTCACCCTCGTCTATCGGCTTTTTGCCTTTGTCTTTTGGAGGATGTTGCACATCAGAAGCTGGAGGTTGGGATTGTTCTGTTCCAAGTAGTGTGGGATCTGGTCTTGGAGGTGTGGTAGGTCTGGGCTGAGTTGGTGGTGTTTCTGTTTCAATCACCACCTCTTGTGTTCTCAACATCTTGCTGCTTTCTTTGCTTCCTTTTCCTTCTGATATTTCCCCCTTTTTGACATCATCAAAGAGGGTTGAGATAAGTGTACGCAGAGAAGCGATTTCTTCAGTCATTTTCTCGAATTTTTCCTCAGCTTCAGCTTTGAACCCTAGCAGGAAGTTGACTGTCTGGTTGGAGGCGTCCAGTTTTTGCTCTAGTCTGCTGTTCATTGTAGACAAGGTCTTGCCGTACGTCTCTTGAAGCTCCTCAACAGCAGCAAGACGATTGTTCTGTTGCTCAAACTCTTCTGGCTTTGGGTAAAGAAGGTTATTTAACACATCCAGTTGATGTTTCTGCATCAGCTCCACAAACTTCTCATTCTCAAATGTGGTCAATTGAGAATGGATTGTTAGGTTTGTATCTTCCTTCAGTTGAGTAGCGAGTGCAATTCCTTTCTTGTCAACGGCAGCATTAATAGTGTTTTCTTGTTTGGCAAGCAAATCAGCTAGCAGAGTAGTGGCCTTTTCAGCTTTTTCTTCGATTCCAGTCAAGCGAAGGTTGATTTTGGCTTGTCCTGCTTCATTTGCTGATCTATCATCATCAATTTTCTTGTCAAGTTCCTTCCTGACTGTTCGGAGTTTTCTTCGGATGTCTTCATCCATGTCATTGACATATCCTTTCTGATGGTCGTTGAAGTCAGTGAGTATTTGGGTAGCTTTCTCTTGAAGAGTGTTGCAGGTTGCTGTTAAACAGTCTTCAACTCTCAGTGTGATGAGATTGTCGAGTTGATAGTTGTTGAATGGTCTTGTTTCTCTCTCCAGCAGCTCCTCCATAGTATAGAAATTGACGTGTTTATTCAGCTTCTAGGCAGCTCCCTGCGTGTAGATTTCATTGCTGGTCTCGCCACCAACATTCTGACCTATCGGTTCATCATCACCTGAATCAAGATTGATGATTGGTGTTTGCTTGACAGTTTTCTTGGGTTGTTCAGCTGCTGGTGGTGGTTGTTGTTCTGTTGGAGAGGCCTCTTGAGTTGCAGAAGGTGTTGACTCCAAATTAATTTTCAAGCTCTTTGCCTCTTGTTTCATAAGGCCAGAGATGAGTTGCTTGTATTCTGCTCGAATTTCTTGAACAGAAGAGACTTGAAGTAGACTCAGCAGCATTGCTTCTTCCTTCTTTAAGTCATCGATGGTCTTGAGCTGAAGCAATGCATCAAAAATATAGTACTCGCTGTCCTTGACCAGCAAGTAAAATTTTACGCGTGTTGCTGCTCCTAAACTTTCTGGGAGCAAGTGAATTCTAGGGAATTCTTGAAGCACAGAGTGTTTGGCTTCATTCTCCAGCAAGTTGATGACACTTTCTGCTTGCTGTTTCCTTTCTTCGGCTTCATCAGCAGATGATCCTTCCTCATCATCCTCGCTGATTCTTTCCATTCAATTTGGAGAAGGTGTAGCTGTTCTGGCAGGAGAAAAATCTTTCTCCTGATGTTGGATATGACTTGTTTCTGGTTCCACCTCAGCTGCTGGAGTCTCTGTTGGTTCTGCTGCTGCCTTTTGTGTTTCTGCTCCAAGTTCTGGCATGGCAAACTGTTCTGCTGTTGCTTCTGGTGGTGGTGATGATTCTTGAACTTTCTGTAACTTTCGTTTCTTCTGTTTTGGTTGTGAAGCTGATGTTTTTGTCTCAACAGAGCTACCTCGCTTGACTGAAGTCTTGCGAGTAGTCTTCTCCTTCACAATTTTCTCCTTTGAGGATTTTCCCTTCTGCTTCTCAACACCTTTAGAAGGTGGCATCCAAGTAGGATTAGAACTACCAAATTCCAGTGCTGCCTCACGATGTACTTCATCGGTTATCTTGTTGAAAAATTGTGGTGCGAGTCCCAATGATATTTCCAGCTGGTGTTGGTCCTTGGGAATAGAGAGATTAGTGTTGTATTCCACAGCGTCATCCCAGATTTTCTGCTTGAAGAATCTTTCAATCATCAAACTGACTTTTGTGGAGTGTCGCAGATTCCTTCTAACTTCCACCGAAGTTCCTCTGCCTCTGCTGTCCTTGGTATAAGTGACTAACTTGGCTTCCTTAGCCATTAAGTCGAACAAAATCCTGCTCCAGTTAACACGAAGATTCAGAACAATGGCAGTGAGGATTCTGAACTTCTCAGGAGTCAGTTGATCGTATGAGCCGCTGTGGTTGAGAAAGATCCTCTGAACCAGTTCCAGTAGTAACTTGAAACCCGGTTGAAGTAGAGATCTCTGAAACATTCTTCCAGTATATATTATCGGTATCACCATTACTATTTCCACTGCTTCTTGCAGTTGTGCAGGGGTGATCTCTTCCAAGGATAGGCCTTCGTCCTTCAACCTATAGGCCTGGTTGATCATCTCAATCACGTTGTATGGGGTTTTGCTTGTTCGGTCCCCGATTGGCATCAAAACATTAGCTTCAAAGCCATGTTTGTCACTCTGCCATGTCAGATAGAAAGAAGCTACTTGTTTTGCCAGAAACATTTTGGGGTGACCAGTAACAATATTGCAAAAACCTAATATCACAAGAACATTCAAGGCAAATATATATATATATATTCATCAGTTTATATTCGCACAAGAACAGTAATATAAGCAGTTTATAGGACACATAACACAGAATGCAGCAGATAGCAGATTTAAAGGAAATAGACTGACTGTAAAACCTTTGCAGCGTGTAACCATGGCAAAGATTTCCTCGAGATTTTGAAAACCATGGGTGTCAAGAACTGCATATGGTTCAGGTGAGAGAAACCTCTGAACCTCAGCAACGTGTTGAAGAAATAGAGAAGTTTGGGGTGCCATGATCAGAATGTAAACAGATTTGCAGGTCGTTTTGCAGAAAAAGATTTTGGGAAAGCTTAAGTGCTTAGGGATATTTGAGTAGTGCTCAGTGCAATGAAAGTGAAGGTGAACAGTTTAGAACGAGATATCACATATATATAACAAAGATAGTTAAGCGATAATAAAGCTGTAAGTAATTTGAAGGGTTGGATAATTTTCTCCCTTTTTAGATTTTCCCGCTTCTGTGATTTGTTTTGCCGCCTTTCCTTGCGTGAGATGTACGCTCTAGATCCTAGGGTTTGTAGGTGAGCGTGTGCATATCTCTTACTTTTGGGCAACTTTCCTTCTTTTTTTTTTTTTTTATTTCTTGCAGAGATTTCTTCGATCCCAGTTCCCAAAGTTGTGCTAATCATGACGAAAATAGAAGATTTGGTAAATCTAGGATAAAAATATCTTTTACAGTCTGTAACCTAGGAAAGTGACGTCTTTTATCTCGACGCTTCAATTTCCTTAAAAGTTCCCCCTTGACTTAGCATTTAAGAAATAATTTCCACATGGCTTTTTCGTCAATTTTAGAGAAAGTTATGCCACGTGTGTTTTATTTCATCTGGGCTTTCTGTCATTCTTGTAACCTTCTGTTATTGACTATCTGGTAGCCTTCTGTTATTGACTATCTAGTAGCCTTTTGGTATTGACTATCTGGTAGCCTTCTGGTATTGACTATCTGGTAGCCTTCTGGTATTGACTATCTGGCAGCCTTGACTATCTGGTAGCCTTCTGTTATTGACTATCTGGTAGCCTTCTGGTATTCTTCATCCAGACTGAGTAGTCCAAGTTTTCCACACAGCATCTTAAATCTTTCTTCTGGTAGTGCTTTAGTTAAGATGTCAGCACGTTGGATGTCTGTATGAATCTTCTCAATCTTGATGTGTTTTCTCTCTACATGATCTCTGATAAAATGATGTCTTACATCGACATGTTTGCATCTTGTGTGGAGTACTGGATTCTGTGTTATAGCTATAGCACTTGAGCTGTCACAGAATATAGGTATCTCATTTACTTCAATCTCATAATCTCTTAATTGCTGTTTCAACCATAGGATCTGTGCACAACAGCTTCCAGCAGCCATATATTCTGCTTCTGTGGTTGATGTAGCAACAGATGTCTGTTTCTTTGAAAACCAAGATATCAACTTGTTTCCAAGAAATTGACACGTTCCAGAAGTAGACTTTCTGTCCAGTTTGCATCCTGCATAATCTGAATCAGAATAGCCTGTAAGCTCAAAGTTATCATCTTGTGGATACCAGAGACCAATGTGAGTTGTTCCCTTAAGATATCTAAGTATCTTTTTGACAGCTTCCATATGTGATTCTTTAGGATTGGCTTGATATCTGGCACAAACTCCAACTGCATAGGTGATATCTGGACGACTTGCTGTAAGATATAACAGAGAGCTAATAATTCCTCTATATTGTGTAATGTTTGCTGGTTTTCCTTCTGGGTCTGGATTTATCTTCCCATTGGATTGCATTGGAATTTTAACTGCTCTGCTGTCCTTCATTCCAAACTTGACTAGCAGATCGTTGATGTACTTTGCTTGATTAACAAAGATACCGTCTGGTAGTTGCTTTACCTGCAGACCTAAAAAGAAATTCATCTCACCCATCATGGACATTTGGTATTTGTTCTTCATTAGTTCTGCAAATTTGTCACACAGATAGGGAGATTGTGATCCAAAGATTATGTCATCGACATATATCTGGACCAACAGAATGTGTTCTTTGACTTTGATGACAAACAGTGTCTTGTCAACAGAACCTCTTCTGAAGCCTGATTCCAGTAGGAATGTTGACAATGTTTCATACCACGCTCTGGGTGCCTGTTTCAATCCATAGACTCTCTGGTCAGGGTTCTCTTCTTCAAAACCAGGTGGTTGCTCAACATACACTTCTTCTTCAAGTATGCCATTAAGGAATGTACTTTTAACATCCATCTGGTATACTTTGAATCTCTTGTATGCTGCATATGCGAGAAATAATCTGATCGCTTCCAATCTGGCAACTGGTGCAAAAGTCTCGTCAAAATCGATACCTTCCTGTTGATTGTATCCTTTTGCAACAAGTCTAGCTTTGTTTCTGACTATCTCTCCACTTTCATCTCGCTTATTCTTGAATACCCATTTGACACCTATTACTCCCTGATGTTTTGGTCTGTCTACCATATACCAGACTTGGTTTCTTTTGAACTCATTGAGTTCTTCTTGCATAGCAATAACCCAGTCTGCATCTTTGAGTGCATCATAAGTATCAGAGGGTTCAACACGTGATAGGTAGCAACTGAGAAGTGCACTTTCTCCATGCATCCTTCTGGTTCTTACTCTATCACCTGGGTTCCCAACAATCTGTTCAGGAGGGTGATTGTCTTGTATCCATCTTCTCCTGCAAGTCATTTCTTCTTCTGATATCTCAGGTTCTGGTTCATTTGTTGGGTCCTCAAATTCTGGATGAGATGTTTGAAAAGGATTATCAACATCTGGTTCTTCAATTTCTTGACTATTGTTCCAACCATTTGAATCTCTTGATTCTTCTGGTTGATCATGATTTTTGTTGGTCCCGAAAGAGCAAGGTTTGGTGTATGGGGGGGGGAATACACCAAACGCAAACTTTTCAGTTTACTTGACTATTTCAATCAGAGAGATGTGAGCTTTCTTAAATACAGATTGCTCAAGTTGATAGAACAAGGTGATTATCTAATCGTTTAGGTTCTATCCAAATAAGATCTCTCAAGTGAGATATACAAGTCAGAAAGTAAGCGTGAACTTAATTTCCAGCAATGTATTGTGTGCGGAATAATGGTGGACTTAGTCGGTGCTCTTGTTAAGAAATCTTTTGAAAACATAATCGAGTATTTAGAGGTTGATTAAGAATGCAGATTTGAATGAGTATGATAGATGCAGAATAAAAACAACTGAATATAAAAGCAGAAATTAAATGGCACAGTTATTTTTACGTGGTTCGGGAAACCCCCTACGTCCACGGTCTAATCCAAACTGGATTAGATATCCACTACTGGGATACTCTTCTTATTTAACCTCGCTGAGAACGAGCCACAAGATCCAATTACAAACCTTATTGAACCTTATGCACGAATAAGGGTCGTGTCCCTTTACAACTTACAGAAAACTACTGTAAACAGGCTATCTTCACGTTAATCCACTAGAAAACTACTAGCTGGTAAAGATCTCCTTCTTCTCTCGATAAGACAGACTTGAATCGAGGTGTGATTTCGATCACGAACGGTTTGAAGCTTTTGTCTGATTTGAGGATAGAATGCTTGAGAGTATTTCTGCAGTATATCGCTTGCACATATATTTCAGACTTTAAAACATCAAACATATATAGGCTCTGAATTTGAAATTCTAGTCGTTTGTTGATTGACGTGATTTGATTTGTGGATTGTCAATCAATTATATCTCTTCTTTCCTTGTAGAGTTGTTGATTGAATCTTCTATGATTGGTAAGCAGATCGTCTGTGATTGCTTTCCTTCTCCATGTCAATCAGTGATTCAATTTCCAAATCTTCAATGGAAAGTCTTAAATGCTTCATCGACAGATTTGATTCTGCTCTTTCTGGTTTGCTTCTAACCTTCTGGTTGTGGCCTCTCTGGTCTAGTGTCTTTCTGGTTGAATATTGATTTTGACACTTTCTGGTTGAGGTACTTTCTGGTAGAGCATATGTTAACCACTTTCTGGTTGAAGCATCTTTCCATCTTTCTGGCTGAAGCTTCTCTGGTTCTACTTTCTGTTAAAGTCTTCATTTTCTGATTGAGACTCTCTGGTTTAGCCTTCTGTCTTTGAGACTTGCTGGTTTTGAGATTCTCTGGTTTAGCCTTCTGTCTGTGAGACTTGCTGGTTTTGAGATTCTCTGGTTTAGCATTCTGTCTGTGACT
>JAPKLX010000374.1:137616-200682 GCA_026898415.1 Leonotis leonurus | reverse complement strand
AGGTTTTCTTGTTCAATATTTTAGTATAAGGCTTTAGCTCTCTTAATAACTTAAGATAGCTTGAAGTTGTAAGATAAATCTTCTTATTAGGAAGATTAAGTCTCACTCAAATAATACCTTATATGTGAGTAACAATAATCAAGAGACACAAACACAGATTTAAACTTAATTAAGGTTGTGTGCGGAAGTTGGTGGTTAATGCTCTTTTAAGATGAAAACGTTTTCTTTCTTGAAGTAGTTAAGAACCCAGATTTATATGTATGAGTATGAAGAAGATGATGGAAAAGTAAAACAGAAAGTAAAGAACACAAGAGTTAACGTGGTTCGGGATAAACTTCCCTACGTCCACGACTCGATCAAAACTAGATCGAAATCAACTAAAGTCTCCTTTCTTTTTACTCGTTGAGTACGAGCCACCAGCTTTATCAAAACTAGATAAATACTTGTGATTACACTTCTTCTTCCTAAGATTGAAAACTACAATCTAGGAATATAACTGGATCAAAAACTAGATCCTAACTTTGGGTTTTGAAACAAACAAATTTCCAGAAAATAATAACTTCAAGAACTGTAAACACTCAAGAGAATTCTTGATTTAGGAGTGCTTTGAACTTTGAAAGCTTGAAGTAATTTGAGTAGAGTGATGGCAGTTTTTCGCTTGAATTCTCGTACATCTTTCTGGAGATGAAGGTGGTATTTATAGCCTCTTTGAAGAAACTATCCGTTGTAGAAGAAGAAGTCCTTCTTCATTGCATTAATGACTGCATTAAATGCATGGCAGTGTTGTTGAAACACGCGCTGTCAATATGAGAGTGGTTACCACCTTTCATGAGGTTTCCCATTGTATTGTCATACTGGTAATGATTCACCGTACTGAGATATTGATACTCTTGTACTTCATTCCTTAAAGCATGCTGTTGATGTGACAATACAAGGAGTGGTTGACTTGTGACAAATTTAGGTATGTCGGCAGTCCACCGTAGTTACCGTGAGGAGCAGCTTGATTTTAATGTCATAGCAGCTCGCTGACTTTTGTGTTGAGGCTTCATCTCATTCTTCTTTAACTTGAAGCAACCAGATCGTTTTTTTAGAATCATACTATCTGCTATATGAATGTTGAGATGATAAGATCGTTTTTGCATACAAACGATCTGTTGCAGAATATACTAGTTGGTTGTACTTCTTATGAACGCGCTGCATCATCCTCTAGAATTGTCTTGAGAACGATCTTGTTGAGAAATTGTAGCAGCGGGCTGTTCCTTTTTTCACAACGAGCTGCCAAAAGACTCTAGGTCGAGCTCCTATCAAGTAGTTTATTCTAAAGTAAATCAGATCGTTAAAGGTGTTTTGAAACTTCAAAGCATCTTTTACATTTGTGATCTGATAAAACATAATCTAGAAATGACACTAAAGCAAGCAAGATGGAATGACAGCTCGCTGCAATTACGAGAAGCAGATCGTTAATTACCTGGAAAACGATCTGCTCTCTGTTTAACGAGCTGACTTACATGAGGGAATAAACACTTGCAATAATAACTATCATTGTGTCCAGGATATCTAATACAAGAATAAGACAGATCGTTATTTACTTTTAACAAAACGATCTGCTTCTTTTATACTTAAGATAATCCTTAATAGATGACAATGACTATTAGGTTTCTAAAAACAACAAAGTGTAGTTTCGAGTTGCATCATCAAAACCAATATAAATTTCTGGGGTTCCCAACAGTATCTGTGTTGCCTTCTCTTGAAGTGAGTTGCAGATATCAGTCATCTGATCTTCAACTCGAAGGGTGATCAGATTGTCCAGTTGGTAGTTGTTGAAGGTTTTGGGTTCTCTCTCCAAGATTTCTTTCATGGTATAGAAATTGATATGTTTCTTCAATTTCTTTGCAGCTCCTTGTGTGTAGATTTCATTGCTTGGCTCGCCACCAATGTTCTGGCCTACTGGTTCATCACCACCTGAGTCAAGGTCGATGATTGGTGTTTTCTTGGCAGGCGTCTTGGATAGAGCTTCTCCCTGCTCTGGTTGTGGTGGTTGTTCTGTTGGTGCTGCTTCTTCCATCTGGGCTTCAGGGTGTGTTGTCTGCAGGGTGATGTTCAACTTTGCTGCCTCATGCTGCATGAGCCCAGAAATTAGTTGTTGGTATTTTGCTCTCACTTCTTGAACAGTGGAGACTTGAAGCAGACTGAGAAGGGTTGCCTCTTCTTTCTTTAAGTCTTCGATTGTTTTGGTTTGGAGCAGTGCATCAAAAATATAATACTCGTTGTCCTTGACCAGCAAGTAAAATTTTACGCGTCTTGCTACTCCCAAGCTCTCTGGAAGCAAGTTAATGCTAGGAAACTCTTGAAGTACAGAATGTTCTGCCTCATTCTCCAGCAGATTGATAACACTCTCTGCCTGACGTTTCCTTTCTTCCTCCTCATCTGTTGATTCTCCTTCCTCTTCCTCCTCATCCTCACTTATTTTCTCCATTCGGTGTGGTGAGGGTGTAGCTGTTCTAGCTGGAGAAAAATCTTTCTCTTGATGTGGAATATGGCTTGTTTCTGGTTCCACATCACCTGCTGGAGTCTCTGTTGCTGCCTATGTGGCCTCCTTTTCTTGTTCTGTTGGTTCTGATTGTTCTGCAGCATCTTCTGGTGGTGGTGGAGACTCTTGAACTTTTCGCAGTCTGCGTTTCTTCTGTTTAGGTTGAGATGCAGACATTTCTGTCTCAACAGAACTTCCTCGTTTACGCGCTGTCTTTTCTTTTACCACTCTCTCCTTGGGAACTTTCTCTTTCTTCTTTTCAACACCTTTAGTAGGTGGTATCCATGTAGGGTTAGAACTACCCATTTCCAAAGCTGCTACCCGGTGCACCTCATCAGGTATTTTGTTGAAAAATTGTGGTGAGAGTCCCAAAGACATTTCAAGCTGATGTTGATCTTTGGGTATGGAGAGACTGGTGTTGAATTCCACAGCATCATCCCAGACTTTCTGCTTAAAAAATCGTTCCACCATCAGACTGATCTTGGTGGAATGTCGTAGATTTCTTCTAACTTCCACTAAAGTTCCTCTGCCTCTGCTATCCTTGGTGTATGTGACCAATTTAGCTTCCTTAGCCATTAATTCAAACAGTATTCTGCTCCAGTTGACTCGGAGATTTAGGACAACTACCTTGAGAATTCGAAATTTCTCAGGAGTTACTTGATCATACGATCCACTATGGTTGAGAAAAATTCTCTGGACCATTTCGAGTAGTAACTTGAAGCCCGGTTGGAGTAAGGCACGCTGAAACATTCTTCCAGTGTATTTGATTGGTATCACCATCACTATTTCCACTGCTTCTTGCAGTTGCGCAGGAGTGATATCATATAATGTTAAACCTTCATCTTTCAACCGATACGTCTGGTTGATCATTTCAATGACATTGTATGGCGTTTTGCTAGTTCTATCACCGATTGGCATCAACACATTTGCTTCAAAGCCATGTTTATCATTCTGCCATGTTAGATAGAATGAAGCCACTTGTTTTGCCAAAAATGTGTTGGGATGAGAGGTGACAATATTGTAGAAACCTAAAATCATAAGAACATACAGAGCAAATATATGTATATTCATCAGTGTATATGAACAAGTATAAATGTCCACATCTAAGCAGTTAATTAGAAGAACATACAAGTCATAGGCAGTTCATAAGAGAGCAATAATGAAAGTAAGATGCAGATATAGGGAATATTAATAAACTCAAAAACCTTTGCAGCGAGTAACAATGGCAAAAATTTCTTCAAGTTTTCGAAATCCATGAGATTCAAACACATCATATGGTTCAGGTGAAAGAAACTTCTGAACCTCAGACACATGTTGAAGAAATAGAGAGATTTGGGGTGCCATGATCAAACGTAAGATGTTTTTGAAAGAGTTTTGTAGAGGAAACAAGTCGAGATAATCTTAAGTGCTTAAGGAAAGTAGTGCTCAGTGCAAAGAAAGTGAAGGTGAACAGTTCTGAGATGTATATCGCATATATATAACATAATAATTAATGGCACAGATGAAAGCATAGAAAATGAAGGGTTGGATGAATATCTCCCTTTTTAGATTTCCCGCTTCATTCTTTGTTTTGCCGCCTTTCCTTGCGTGAGATATACGCTCTAGATCCTAGGGTTTGTAGGCGAACGTGTGCGTATCTCTCTCTTTTCGGCAACTTCCCTTTTTCTATTTCTTGCAGGGATTTTCTCGATCCCAGTTCCCAAAGTTGTGCTAATCATCACAAAAATAGAAGATTTAGAAAATCTAGGAAAAGAAATAACTTTTCAGACTGTAATCTCGTAGATTGATTATGGGAAGTGACGTCTTTTATCTCGGTCGCTTCAATTTCCTCAAAAAGTTCCCCCTTGACTTAATAATTAAGAAATAATTTCCACGTGATACTCTTATTTGAGTAAATTATTACACGTGAAATTATTATTTTCTTCTTGACATGCTGTAATTCTTGACAGCATTCTGTTGTCATCGTTCTGGTGAATTTCACATTTTGGTGACCTTCTATTGTTAATATTCTGGTAATCTTCTGCTGTTAACATTCTGCTAACCTTCTGCTATTAGCATTCTGCTAACCTTCTGTTGTTAACATTCTGCTAACCTTCTGTTGTTAACATTCTGCTAACCTTCTGCTTTGAACATTCTGTTAACCTTCTGCTATTCTATCATCCAGACTTAGTAATCCAAGCTTTCCACACAGCATCTTAAATCTTTTTTCTGGCAGAGCTTTAGTCAAAATGTCAGCACGTTGGATATCTGTATGAATCTTCTCGATCTGGATGTGCTTTCTTTCCACATGATCTCTAATAAAATGATGTCTCACATCAACGTGTTTGCACCTTGTATGAAGTACTGGATTCTGTGTTATAGCTATTGCACTTGAACTGTCACAGAATATTGGTATCTCTTTTACTTCGATCTCGTAATCCCTTAGTTGCTGTTTCAACCATAAGATTTGTGCACAACAACTTCCAGCAGCCATATATTCTGCTTCTGTTGTTGATGTGGCGACAGATGTCTGTTTCTTTGAAAACCAAGATATCAACTTGTTTCCTAGAAACTGACATGTGCCAGAGGTAGACTTTCTATCCAGTTTGCATCCTGCATAATCTGAGTCAGAATAGCCTGTTAGTTCAAAGTTGTCGTCATGCGGATACCAGAGACCAACGTGAGCTGTTCCTTTAAGATATCTAAGTATCTTTTTGACAGCTTCGATATGTGATTCTTTGGGATTGGCTTGATATCTGGCACACACTCCTACTGCAAACGTGATATCTGGTCGACTTGCAGTGAGGTATAATAGCGAGCCAATTATGCCTCTGTATTTTGTTATAGGTGCTTGTTTGCCTTCTGGATCTGGGTCTATCTTTCCATTCGTCTGCATTGGAATCTTGGCTGGCTTGCTGTCTTTAACTCCAAACTTGTTGACCAGATCGTTAATGTACTTTGCTTGATTTACAAAGATACCATCTGGCAACTGTTTTACCTGCAAGCCTAAGAAGAAATTCATCTCGCCCATCATGGACATTTGATATTTGTTCTTCATTAGTTCAACAAATTTATCACATAAATGGGAAGATTGGGATCCAAAAATTATGTCGTCTACATATATCTGTATCAAAAGGATATGTTCTTTGACTTTAATGACAAACAGTGTTTTGTCAACAGAACCTCTCTTGAAACCTGATTCCAGTAGAAAGGTTGATAACGTCTCATACCACGCTCTAGGTGCCTGTTTTAATCCATAGACAGCTTTAGCTAATCTATATACCTTCTGGTCAGGATTTCCTTCTTCAAAATCAGGTGGTTGTTCAACATATACTTCTTCTTCAAGTATACCACTTAGGAATGCACTTTTAACATCCATCTGGTACACTTTGAATCTCTTGTATGCTGTATATGCGAGAAATAATCTGATTGCTTCCAATCTGGCAACTGGTGCAAAAGTCTCGTCAAAATCGATACCTTCTTGTTGACTGTATCCCTTTGCAACAAGTCTAGCTTTGTTTCTGACTACTTCTCCATTTTCATCTCGTTTATTCTTGAATACCCATTTGACACCTATTACTCCCTGATGATTTGGTCTGTCTACCATATACCAGACTTGGTTTCTTTTAAACTCATTGAGTTCTTCTTGCATAGCAATGACCCAGTCTGCATCTTTGAGTGCTTCATAAATGTCAGAGGGTTCAACACGTGATAGATAGAAACTGAGAAGTGCACTCTCTCCATGCATTCTTCTGGTTCTTACTCTATCACTTGGGTTCCCGACAATCTGTTTAGGAGGATGATTGTCCTGTATCCATCTCCTCCTGCTGGTCATTTCTTCTTCTGATATCTCAGGTTCTGGTTCATTTGTTGGGTCCTCAAATTCTGGATGAGATGTTTGAAAAGGATTGTCCACATCTGGTTCTTCAATTTCTTGATTATTGTTCCAACCATTTGTATCTCTTGATTCTTCTGGTTGATCATGATTTTGCTCATTGTTATCTCCTTCTTCTGGTTGATTACCTTCTGGTTGAATTATTGATCTGTCAAGGTCCAGAATGATGTGTTTTGTTCCCCCTTGCTGTGAGCTTATTGCTTCAGCATTAGATGGAACATTAATATCATTATCATCTGTTGTATTCCAGATTAGAATATCTTCTAGCAGAATTCCTTCTGTTCTCTTTTCCTTGTTCTGACCTTGTGTATGATCATCACTCAACTCTCTGTCAATGACAAAAAATTCATCAAAGACAATATAAGGTGTTACCTCCACAATATGGGTCTTCTTGTTGTAAACCCTATAAGCTTTACTAACATCAGAATATCCTAAGAATATTCCAGGGTCAGCTTTGCTGTCAAAGGTTTTCAACTGTGATTTCCCATTATTATGGATGTAACACAAACAACCAAAAGTACGGAAGTAATGTATCCTGGGCTTTCTGTTGTTCCAGACTTCGTATGGTGTCTTCCCATGTCTGATGGTAACTACAGCTCTATTCTGTGTGTAGCAGGCTGTAGAAATTGCTTCTGCCCAAAATTTCTTAGGTAATCTGGTTGCATTAAGCATAGTGCGAGCTGCTTCTTTTAATGATCTGTTTCTTCTTTCAACTACACCATTCTGTTGAGGTGTTCTGGCTGCAGATGTTTGATGTGAGATTCCCATCTGGTTGCAGTAATCCTCAATTTTCTGGTTTAGGAATTCTGTACCACGATCTGTTCTGATGGTAGTAACAGAGACTTCCTTTTTCTTGGTAATTTTGTTGAGGAAGTTTGGCAGCTTTTCCAATGTTTCTTTCTTCTTATATAAGAAGATTACCCATGTGAATCTTGAATAATCATCAATGATGACCAGAGTGTATTTTCTACCATTTATATTTAATGGCTTAACTGGACCAAATAAGTCTAAATGTAGTAACTCTAAGATTCTGGTAGATGACTGGACAGATTTGCTAGAAAATGATGATCTGGTTTGTTTTCCAGCTTGTCATACTTCACAGATGTGATTCTTGTCATATATTTGGTCTGGTAGTCCTTCAACTAGTTTCTCTCGTGCAATCTTATTGATTGACTTGAAATTGAGATGGCTTAGTCGTTTATGCCACAGCCAACTAGTTTCTGATACTGTCTTAGTGACCAGACATGTCTCAATCTGGTTGTCCCATTGTACAATATACAATCTATCCTGTAACTTTCCGGTAAGAAGTATCTCATCTCCTTCCTTGCTTTTCACGAAACAATTGTTAGCATCAAAAACAATCTGATTACCATTAGCACAGAACTGACTTACAGAAAACAGATTGTGGCTAAGACCCTCAACGTATGATACATTTCTGATGGTGGTCTTGCCAACTCTTATGTTCCCATATCCTCTGGTATATCCTTTTGAATTACATCCAAAGGTGACCTGAGGACCTGGTTTCTCTATATAGTCTGATAGTAGGTTCTTGTCACATGTCATGTGCTTCGAACAGCCACTATCTATGATCCAGATTGCACCTTTAGCTATCTTGTACCTTCTTGCAGTCTTCTGGTCCTGCAATTAATCACACTTAGCTACCCTTTCAATATTTGGGTGCTTGGTTATTAGCAAATGTTCCTTTTCGAATCCAGAACACTTTTGGGTTGGGAACAATAATATAACAAGTGATAGTATTTCCATCATTATCAACTTTTGACACAGAATGAAATATAGATGGATGATATCTTTCTATTCCATCATTCTTCAATCCTTTATTAGTGAGTACTGTCCTGTTGACATTCTTGTTATGTACTCCTTCTGTTCCTGTGTAATCTGCGGGTTGTTTTCTTGTTTGATGGTACTGTCTGTTGCCAGTCTGTTTCACCATCATCTTCTGAGGCTATTCTTTCTTGTTTCTGAGATTTATCACTTGGTCAGGTATTTGTTTCCTTTCTGGTACGAATTTTATGGTACTAGAGAGCTTCTCTGAGTGACCTGGATATCCTACTCCAGATGTTCCCTTTTGCTGCATGTTAATTAGCAGTTTAGCACGTTCATCACTCTTGTAGATCATTTCTTTTCCTTTCTTGATCTTTTCCTCAGCTACATTGTTTCTTGTGATGAGATCCTTCATTTTTGAATTTAGTGAGTGAATCTCACTGTCCTTTCCTTTGATCTGTTCTTCCAGATCGTTGATGTTAGCAACAAATTTAGTGTTTGCTTTACTCAATATCTCTTCAGATTTCTTCAATCTGTCATTTTCTTCAACAACTTCTCTAAATAGTCTCTTGATACTCGAGTAGCTCTTGAACATCTCATTAACTTCATCCCATGAATATTCATCTTGATCTTCTATTTCCTGTTCCAGGTTAATATCATTTGAAGAATTAGAGTTGCAAGAGTTTACCTCTACATCATCTAGACCGTTGTCTAGTCCTGCATAGCATTCATCCCAATCTTCTTCTTCATTGGCAAAGAATGCTTCATCATCTTCTGATGAACTATCTGACAGGTGACTTGAGCTAGAGTCTTCTTCTGCTATCATGGCTTTACGTTGAGCTTTTAGTTTTCTGTCCCTCTTAGCTCGTAGTTCTTCTCTTTGACTTTTAGATAAATCTGGGCAATCTGTTTTGAAATGGCCTGTTCTCCCACAACCATAACAAGTATAGTCAGTAGGATTAGTGATTTTACCATTACCTCTACTTTCTGTTTTGTCATCAGATCGTTCTGCTTCTTTGTTCTTCTGGTATCTGCTCTTGTTGTCTTTGTAGAACCTTCGGTACTTTCTTGATCTGATTTCCATTTTGTCCATTCTCTTTGCAATCATTGAGAATTCTTTGAGTAACTTATCATAACCTCCTTCTTCTGGTGTAGTAGAGACTGCTGATTCTTCTGTTTTGCACTTCGCTTTGAAGGCAGTCTCTTTCTCCTTCTTTGAGTTATTCTCACTCTTCTTACTGGAGGAATGATCTGGTCCGTGAATCCTTCTGATGTCACATTCATGGACAGCTAGGTGATCAAATAGTGCTTCTACAGACAAGTCATTAAAATCAGCACGTAGAGGTTGCATAGCTGAACAAATCTCCCAGCTTGGTGGTAGAGCTCTAAGAATCTTGAGATTCTTTTCTCTCTGTGTGTACTTGTTCTTTTTGAAGGCAGAAACTTCAAGTAGTACTTCAATGAACCTGTTCTTCATCTGTTCAATGGTTTCTCCAGGTTTCATCTTGAATTCATCGAACTTGTTACATGCTAGGGACAGCTTGTTCTCAATCATTGCTTCAGAGCCTAGACTGAGATCTCTCAAGGCTTCCCACATTTCTTTGGCTGTATCGAGATCTTGAATCTTAGCCAGATGGACTCCTTTTACACTACTGGAAATAACTCCTTTGGCAAAATCATCAAGATTTGCTTCTCTTCTTTCTTCAGGCGTGTATTTTCTGGGATCTTTGAGTACATCCTCTTTAACAACTCCTGTTTCAGTGATGCGAGTTGTTTCTTCAGTAATGGCCAATGGTCCTTCTTCAATTACCTTCCACATCAGGCAGTGATGAGCCTTGAGACACATCTTGATTCTAAAACTCCACTCTCAGTAGCCTTGGATGGAGAATTCTTCGCATGCCCTGATAAAAAATGACTCCATAGCAGATAATATGCTAGTGAATGAAAAAGATTTTCTAAGATCTATTCAAGTTGACCACGCAGGTTTTATCCCTGTGAAACAAAACAATGGTCGTTTGAACCACTGCTCTGATACCACTTGTTGGTCCCGAAAGAGCTAGGTTTGGTGTATGGGGGGGGGGGGGAATACACCAAATACACAAACTTTTCAGTTTACTTGACTAATTAAAGGAGAGAGTTAAGCTTTCTGTATTACAGATTGCTCAATGTGTCAGACCAGATCGATTATCTACTCGATCTTGTTCTGACCAAGCAGAATCTCTCAAGTGAGTAATACAAAGCAGAAAGTAAGAGTAATCTTATTCTCTAACTGTGTATTGTGTGCGGAATAATGGTGGACTTAGTCGGTTCTCTTTGATTAGAAAACCTTTCAAATCTTAGTCGAGTATTTAGAGAATTGATTAAGAATGCAATTTGTATGAGAGTGACAGATAGTGAATAAAACAACTGGAATATAAATGCAGAAAGTAAATAACACAGTTATTTTACGTGGTTCGGGAAACCCCCTACGTCCACGGTCTAATCCAAACTGGATTAGATATCCACTACTAGGATACTCTTTTATTTATACTCGCTGAGAACGAGCCACAAGTTTCAATTACAAACCTGATTGAAACTTATGCACGAATAAGGGTCGTGTCCCTTTACAACTTACAGAAAACTACTGTAAACAGGATTTCTTCACGTTAATCCACTAGAAAACTACTAGCTAGCAAAGATCTCCTTCCTTTCTCGATAAGACAGACTTGAATCGAGGTGTGATTGCGATCACGAACGGTTTGAAGCTTTTGTCTGATGTGAGATAGAATGCTTGAGAATGTTTCGGTAATATATCGCTAGCTCAAATCAGACTTTAAATCTCCAAACATATATAGGCTTTGAATTTTGAAATTCTAGCCGTTTGTTGATTGGCGTGATTTGATTTGTGGATTGCCAATCAATCATATCTCTTCTTTCCTTGTAGGGTCGTTGACTGAATCTTCTATGAATGGAAAGCAGATCAACTGTGATTACTTTCCTTCTTCGTGTCAATCAGTGATTCTCTTTCAAATTCTCGATGGATGAACTTTAATATTGACGTGGTAAGAGATATGATGAGAGGGGCATTGTCATCTGGTGGTTTTGATAGCTCTATTGATCTGTTACCATCATTGACAGGTTTGGTTCAACTCTTTCTGTTTTGGTTGGAACCTTCTGGTTACGCCCTTTCTGGTTTTAATGCCTTTCTGGTTGAACACTGGTTGAGTACTTTCTGGTTGAACAACTTTCTGTTAAAGTTGATTTGCTCCAACTTTCTGTTCGAGACTTGCTGGTTCAACTTTCTGTCTAAGACTTGCTGGTTCAACTTTCTGTCTAAGACTTGCTGGTTCAGCTTTCTGTCTAAGACTTCTTTCATCTTTCTGTTTGAAGCTTTCTGGTTGAACTTTCTGTTAAAATTGTCTTGCTCCAACTTTCTGGTACTTAGACTTGCTTCAGCTTTCTGTTGCTTAGACTTGCTTCAGCTTTCATCTGTTACAAGGAGACAAAATAGAAATAATACAGAACATGAATAATATCAAGTGTGTTTTCGAGAGAACATCATCAAAACTTAAATTATCTGTGGGGTTCCCAACAGTATCCCACTTGTGCTGGTTGAAGAATGACTCCAGCATATAGCTAATTTTGGTGGAGTGTCTCAAACTGCTCCTTCTCACCTCAATTCCAGGACTTGCTCTTTTAACGAAAGTGATCATCTTGGCCTCCTTTGCCAAGAGATCGAAAAGGATTCTGCTCCAGTTTACTGGCAAATTCAGAACAACCGCTGCTAGTATCTTGAACTTTTCGGGAGTGACCTGGTCGTAAGAACCATTGTGGTTCATGAATATTCTCTGGACGAATTCAAAAATTATCTTGAATTCTGGTGCAAGAAGTGCCCCGTTGAACATCTTGTTCGTGTAGTGAATGGGCACTACCATCACCATCTCTATCACGTCTTGTAGTTGTTCTTCGGTAATGTCTCCAAGAGTGAGACCTTCATCCTTCAACTTGTAAACAGCATCGATAATGTTCAGTACATTATATGTGGTATTGCTGATGGTATTGCCCTTGCTCACTCTGATAGTGGCTTCATTCCCACCTTTCTCTCCTTGCCATGAGAGATAAAAGACGGCTACTTCTTTAGGTAAAAAGTGGACAACGTGTTTTGTGAAAACCTACAGCAAGGTTAAGACAATATATATATGAGCACAATCCTTCCATCAATGAATTATGAGTGCCCAGTAGCAGTTTACAGAATATAGAGTTCTATACTACAGTACAAGTGCACATAGGCATGCAACATAGATAAACAGATTTTCAATACGAGTTTAATAAATTTCGGAGCTTTCAAGATATAGAAAAGTTAAAAAGAGAAACTCATAAATTGAAACCTTTGCAGCGTTTAACAAGGTCGAAGGCCTTGTCCAGTTTGTGAAAACCGAAGGTATCAAGAACAGCGTAAAGATCTTGATGAATATATGGTTTCAAAAAGTTTACTTGCTCAAGAAATAGAGAAGATTTGGGAGCCATATTGATAGGTAGGTTTTTGAAGATTTGGAAGTTTTTGGAATGAGGAAAAATTCGCTAAGAGTTTAAGGAAGAAGAACAGTATATGTGATAGTCGAACCGCCTTATCAAGATGTATATATAGATAGATAAGCGATAAGAAAAAGTAGTATTTTAATTGATTTTCTTCCCTTTTTCAGCTTTTTCCCGCCTTTATGAGTTGTAGACTTAAGGTCTATTTTCCCTTCTTTTCTGCGTTTGAGACACGCGCTTGATCCTATGGTTGCGGTGTGGCGCGTGTTTTGCTTAAGCCGTCGATTTTCTTCCTTTTTCTTGGTTTGGTAAATATCTCCTCGATCACGTTCCCCAAACACTGTACTTAATCATCAAAAATAAAAGATTTGGTATATAATGTCAGAATTTAGATACATATGCTATGATTAAATTGATATAATCACCGTATATTGTTGACTTTCCCCCTTGACCAAGTAATGGGAAATAAAAGGAACTAATTATTATCCACGTGGCTACTAGTCATCTGGTCCAGATCGATCTCCTTATTAACGAACTGTTGTCAACCTTATCGATCTGTTCATGCCACTTTCCAATTTGGATATCAATCTAGTGTGATGATCTTTTAATAATTCCCAGTTGGAATTTGATTGATCTGTTTGATCATCAACTTGTACTTAGTGATCTGGTGTCAATTCCCAGTTGGAATGTTTACATGTTCTGGTCTATATCAATCTGGATTATGTCAATCTGGTTCTAATTCCCTGTTGGAATATGATGATCTTGTGTTAATTCCCAATTGAAATTTTACATGATCTGTTCTAAGACTATCTGGTCCATTCTTCTAGATTTAATAATCTTAATTTCCCACAAAGCATCTTGAATCTTTCTTCTGGTAATGCTTTAGTGAGAATATCTGCTCTCTGTATCTCAATGTGTATCTTCTCAATCTGTACATGTTTTCTTTCAACATGATCCCTTATAAAATGATGTCTCACATCTACATGTTTGCATCTGGTATGCAAAACAGGATTCTGTGTGATTGCTATAACACTAGTGCTATCACAGAAAATAGGTATCTCCTTGACATCGATCTCATAGTCTTTGAGTTGTTGTTTTAACCATAATATTTATGCACAACAGCTCCCTGCCGCCATATATTCAGCTTATGTGGTTGATGTGGCAACAGATGTCTGCTTCTTTAAGAACCAAGAGATTAGTTTATTTCCTAAGAACTGACATGTACCAGATGTTGACTTTCTGTCCAGCTTACATCCAGCATAATCTGAATCTGTGTATCCAGTTAGTTCAAAGTTGTCTTCACATGGATACCATAATCCAATGTGAGCTGTTCCCTTAAGATATCTTAATATCTTCTCAGCTGCTTCCATGTGAGATTCTTTGGGGTTTGCTTGATATCTCGCACATACTCCTACTGCAAATGTGATGTCAGGTCGACTGGCAGTTAGGTAGAGTAATGACCTTATGATCCCTCTGTATTGAGTGATATTTGCTGGTTTTCCCTCTGGGTCAGGATCAATTTTCCCGTAAGTCTGCATTGGGATTTTAACTGGTTTACTGTCTTTGATCCCAAATTTAGTCAGCAGATCATAAATGTACTTTGCTTGATTGATGAGGATGCCATCTGGTAACTGCTTGACCTGCAAACCTAGAAAGAAACTCATTTCGTCCATCATGGACATTTGGTACTTATTCTTCATAAGTTCTTCAAATTTATCACACAAGTAAGTAGATTGGGATCCAAATATGATATCATCTACATAGATCTGTACTAAAAGGATATTCTCTTTAACTTTGATGATGAACAAAGTTTTGTCAACAGATCCTCTTCTGAATCCAGATTCTAGTAGAAATGTAGACAGTGTCTCATACCAAGCTCTAGGGGCTTGTTTTAGACCATAGACTGCTTTTGTCAGTCTATATACTTTATGATTTGGATGTGCTTCTTCAAATACAGGTGGTTGTTCCACATAGACTTCCTCTTCAAGGATACCATTTAGAAAGGCACTTTTGACATCCATCTGGTATACCTTGAATCTTTTGTGTGCAGCATATACCAAGAACAACCTTATTGCTTCTAGTCTGGCTACGGGTGCAAATGTTTCATCAAAATCAATGCCTTCTTGTTGATTATAGCCTTTAGCTACTAATCTGGTTTTGTTTCTGATTACTTCACCATTTTCATCTCGTTTATTTTGAACACCCATTTTACACCAATTAATCCTTGATGTTTGGCTCTGTCCACGAGATACCAGACCTCATTTCTTTTGAACTCATTAAGTTCTTCTTGCATTGATGTTATCCAGTCTGCATCTTGTAGTGCTTCATGAGCATCAGATGGTTCAATGCGTGAGAGATAGCAACTCAACAAGGCACTTTCTCCATGCATTCTTCTTGTTTTCACACGATCTGATGGGTTTCTAGCAATCTGTTCTGGTGGATGATCTTGTATCCATCTCCTTCTCCTGGTCATCTCTTCATCAGATATTTCAGGATCAGGTTGATCTGTTGGATCCTCAAATTCAGTGTGAACTATTGATGTTGTTTGAAATGGATTCTCATCTGTTCTTGCTTCTGGATTTAGATTTCCAGATTGATCATCATCTTCAATGATTGTTTCATTGCTTTCAGTTGGTGATCTGTTTTCATCCAATTCATGTTGCATTGTTCCCCCTTGCTGTATACTTTCTTCAGCAATAGGTGAATTGTAAATCTCTTCATCATCTCTCTTTGAGTTCCAGATTAGAATGTCTTCTAGTAACATCTCATTTATCTTTCTTGTAGTCATCTGGTTATCTGTCTGTTTCTCAACCTGTGGCTTGTACTCAATAATAGATTCATCAAAAACAATATGAGGTGTTACTTCCACAATATGAGAGTTCTTATTGTAGACTCGATATGCTTTACTGACATTAGAATATTTTAAGAATATTCCAGGATCAGTTTTGCTATCAAAAGTCCTCAATTGAGATTTCCCATTATTATGTATGTAACACAAACAACCAAAAGTGTGAAAGTAAGAGATCTTAGGCTTTCTGTTGTTCCAGATCTCATATGGTGTCTTTCCATGTCTGAGTGTAATTGATGATCTGTTCTGAGTATAACAGGCTGTGTAGACAGCTTCTGCCCAGAACTTCTTGGGTAGATTGGTAGCATTTAGCATAGTACGAGCTGCTTCTTTAAGTGATCTGTTTCTCCTCTCAACAACTCCATTCTGTTGAGGAGTTCTAACAGCTGAAGTTTGATGAGTTATTCCCATCTTGTTGCAGTATGCTTCAATCTTCTGGTTGAGAAATTCTGTTCCTCGATCTGTTCTGATAGTAGCAACACTCATCTCTTTTTGTTTGGTGATCTTGTGTAGAAAGTCAGGTAGTTTGGCTAGTGTCTCTTTCTTCTTTAACAGAAAGATGACCCAGGTGAATCTGGAGTAGTCATCTATGATTACTAAGGTGTATTTTCTCCCATTTATGCTTAGTGGTTTAACTGGTCCAAACAGATCCAGATGCAAAAGCTCCAGTATTCTTGATGTTGAGTGTGCTGTTTTGCTTGTAAAGGATGATCTGGTCTGCTTCCCAGCTTGACAAGCGTCACATATATGATCTTTATCATATACTTGATCTGGCAGTCCTTCTACCAATTTTTCTTTGGCAATCCTGTTGATTAACTTGAAGTTTAGGTGACTTAATCTCTTGTGCCATAACCAGCTTGTTTCTGATACAGTTTTAGTGACTAAGCAGGTCTCGATCTGGTTTGTCAACTGGACAATATATAGCCTATCCTGTAATTTTTCGGTAAGTAGTATCTCATCTCCTTCCTTGTTCTTCACAAATTAGTTGTTAGTATCAAAAACGATCTGATTACCGTTAGCACAGAACTGACTTACAGAAAACAGATTGTGACTAAGACCCTCAACATACGAAACATTTGAGATGATGGTATTGCCAACTTTTATATTTCCATATCCTCTGGTGTATCCTTTTGAGTTACATCCAAAGGTGACCTGTGGTCCTGGTTTTTCTATGTAATCTGATAGTAGATTCTTGTCACATGTCATGTGCTTCGAACACCCACTATCTATTATCCAGATTGCTCCTCTTGCTATCTTGTTTCTTCTTACAGTCTTCTGGTCCTGCAATTAATTACACTTAGCTACCCTTCAACGTTTGGGTGCTTGGTTATTAGCAAATGTTCCCTTTCGAATCCAGAACATTATCAACTTTAGATAGGTAATGATATTCCCATCATTATCAACTTTAGATAGGGAGTGAATTTTAGATGGATGGAATCTCTCTATTCCATCGTTCTTCAGACCCCTTATAATAGGTAATGTCCTGTTGACATTCTTATTGGGTAATGTCCTCTTGACATTATTTTTATGATCTGTTTTTGTGTAGCGAGCTGGTTGACCCTTTGTTTGGTGGTATTGTCTGTATCCGGTCTCTTTTAACATCATCTTCTGGGGATGATCTCTCTTGTTCTTTAGATCTATCACTTGATATGGTATTTGCTTCCTTTCTGGTACAAAGTTTATGGTTCCAGAAGATTTTTCTGAGTGACCTGGATATCCTAATCCAGATGTGCCCTGTTGTTGCAGGTTGATTAACAACTTAGAACGTTCATCACTTTTGTAAATCATTTCTTTGCCTTTCTTTATCTTCTCTTCTGCAACATTGTTTCTTGTAATAAGATCCTTCACCTTTGAATTTAGTGAATGGATCTCACTATCTTTTCCTTTGATCTGTTCTTCTAGATCAGCTATTTGGGCAACGAATTGTGTGTTGGCTGTGCTCAGTATCTGTTCAGATTTCTTCATCCTCTCATTCTCTTCTACAACTTCTCTAAACAGTCTTTTGATGCTCGAATAGCTCTTGAACATCTCATTTACTTCTTCCCATGAGTAATCAGATTGATCTTCAACTTCCTGTTCCAGATCATTATCATTTGAGGAATTTAAATTGCAAGAATTTATCTCGACATCATCCAGACCGTTGTCTAGTCCCACATAGCATTCATCCCAGCCTTCTTCGTCATTAGCAAAGAATGCTTCATCATTCTCTGATGAGCTATCAGAAAAATGACTCGAGCTGCTTGATTCTTGTTCAGCTAGCATGGCCTTGCGCTCATATATGAGTTTTCGATCTCTTTTTGCTCTCAGCTCTTCTCTTTGGCTTTTGGACAGATCAGGGCAATCTGTTTTGAAGTGACCTGTTCTGCCACAGCCAAAGCAGGTATAATCTGTTGAGTTAGATGATTTTGAGATTTTACCTGTCTGTTGTTTTGATTCATCCTTGTTATCAGGTCGATCATTGTCACGTTTCTTGTAGAATTTGTTCTTGTTATCTTTATAGAACCGTCTGAATTTCTTCGATCTGATCTCCATCTTGTCCATGCGTTTGGCTATTATTGCAAACTCTTTTAGTAGTTTGTCATATCCCTTCTCTTCATCTGGTGTAGAAGGTTCAGAGGGTTCATCTAGTTTGCTCTTTGCTTTGAAGGCTACTTCTTTGTCCTTCTTCGAGCTGCTTTCTGCCTTTTTGGACAGATGATCTGGTCCACGAAATCTTTGTATATCACATTCATGGCCTTCAAGATGATCAAATAATACTTTAGTAGATAGTTCATTGAAGTCTGCACGAAGAGGTTGCATAGCTGCATATATCTCCCAGCTAGGTGGAAGAGCTCTGAGTACTTTCATGTTCCTCTCTCTTTGAGTATATTTGTTCTTATTGAACGCTGATATCTCAAGGAGAATTCCAGTAAATCTCATCTTCATTTGATCAATGGTCTCGCCTGGTTTCATTTTGAATTCGTCGTATTTATTGCAGGCTAGAGACAGCTTGTTCTCAATCATGACCTCTGATCCTAGACACAAGTCTCTAAAGGCTTCCCACATCTCTTTGGCAGTATCCAGATCTTGGATTTTAGCCAGATGTACGCCTTTGACTGTGCTGGATATGATCCCTTTAGCAAAGTCATCGAAATTGGCTTCGCGACGTTCCTCTGAAGTGTATTTCCTTGGATCTTTAGGAACAATCTGTGTAGTTACTCCAGTTGAGTTGGTTACTGTCACTTCTTCAGTGATCTGTAGTAGACCTTCTTCAATTACTTTCCACATCATATAGTGATGGGCTTTGAGTGCAGTTTTGATTATGATACTCCATTCTCTATATCCTTGGATGGAGAATTCTTCACAAGCCCTAACAACAGATGACTCCATAACAGATAGTATGTACGTGAATGAAAAATAGGTTTTCCTAGATCTATTCAAATTGACCACGCAGGTTTTATCCCTGTGAAACAGAATCAATGGTCGTTTGAACCACTGCTCTGATACCACTTGTTGGTCCCGAAAGAGCAAGGTTTGGTGTATAGGGGGGGGGGGGAATGCACCAAATACAAACTTTTCAGTTTACTTGGTTATTTATTAGAGAGTTCAAGCTATTCTTTAAATAAGAAATTGCTCGGCAGATGACTAACCAGATTGATCAGCAGATCGATACCAGATTAGTCCAAACAGATTGCTCTCTAGTGAAGACACTTAGACAATAATAAGAGTGATCTTATCACTTTCTAAGTATTGTGTGTGCGGAAATATGGTGGATTTAGTTAATGCTCTTGTTTAGAAAGCCTTAAGAATTAATCAGATCGTTAAGCAGATTGATTGAGATGCAGATTATATGATAGTGCAGAATGATAGAATAATAAACAACTGAAAGTAAATATGCTGAAATATAAATAACACATATGTTTAACGTGGTTCGGGAAATCCCTACATCCACGATCTGGTCAAAACTAGACCAGATTATCCACTACTAGGATACTCTTCTTCTTTATACTCGTGGAGAATGAGTCACAAGTATCAATCAAGGCTAGAAGGATACTTGTGCACGAAATAAGGGTCGTGTCCCTTTACAATAGATTACCTCTACGTTACCACTAAAAAACTACTAGCTAGCAGGGTGATCTCCTTCCTCTCGATAAGACAGACTTGAATCGAGGTTGGGTTGGTGTGATTTAGAATCACAGGTAGTTTGAAGCTCTTAGTCTGGTTCACAGAATGATTGCTTGAGAGTATGTTATCAATGTAGCTCACGTGTTCTCTCTAGATCTTGAACTTCAAATATATAGGCTTTGAATTTAAAATTCTAGCCGTTTGTTGATTGGCGTGAGATTGATTGTAGATTGCCAATCAATGATATCCATCATATCTGTTCTTGCCTTGTAGAATACGTTGACTTAATCCTCTAAGTATGGAAAGCAGATCGCTAACGGTTACTTTCCTTGCTTGTGTCAATCGTGGATTCTCTTCCAAACCCTGTTGGATGGGCCTCAATATTAACATGGCAAGAGGATATGATGTGCAGGATGATGTCATCTGGTGGTTTGATGACTCTATCGATCTGGTTCTTGGCTATGAACATCGATCTGGTCCATGATCTGGTTGACAGCAGATCGATTTCTTCTTGATGAAAAATCTTGATCTTCAACCTATACAATTATAGAAATGACTTCTATAGGAATAATTCATTTACATGCTAAGTCATCTCCTAATCTGTTCTCTATCAGAATTCATTTTATATATATGTAGTGATCTGTTAACACGTAGAACAGTTTAACTCTAAAAAAGGACTAAGTGTGTTTCGAGAGAACGTCATCAAAACCAAAATACTTAAGGGTTCCCAACACTAACCTAAAACATTTTCGTGTTTTCGGGTGTGTATGTTTTATCCTAAATGATCGTGAGTATCTAATAAAGTTTGATGATAAGAGTGACAAAGGTGTATTTGTTGGGTACTCAACAAATAGTGTAACTTATAGGGTATTTAACCTTCGCATTAAGACAATACAAGAATCTGTTTATGTTGTCTTTGATGACGCAGGTGATGTGAACAAGGAGGTGGAAGTAGAAGACGACGTATATCAAGGGGGAGCTGTTCTACCTCCTGTTGAAACTCAAACTGCTCCACCTAACACAACATCGAGCAGTACTGAGGAAAATAATAGTACACCACAGGAATCAGAAGACGAACAAAATGCGGATCAAGAGGTGACTCCCCGCAGAGAACCTCCAGGAAGGGTTAGAGAAAACCATCCACTATCTCAAGTCATATGAAATGTTGAGGATGGTGTACAGACCAGACGTAAACAGTTGATCAACTATAGAGAAATGGCGTGCATGTACTCTGTGTGCTCTACAATTTCTGGCGTAACATGTTTCGTCTCCAAGTCTGAACCAAAAAATGTCAAGGAAGCATTGACTGATGAGTTCTGGATAAATGCCATGCATGAAGAACTAAACCAGTTTGTCCGCAGTGATGTTTGGTACCTTGTTCCCAGACCAGTCAACATAAATGTTATTGGCACAAAGTGGATCTTCAATAAGAAATTTGATGAGAAGGGAATAATTGTGCGTAACAAAGCACGATTGGTAGCTCAAGGATACACTCAAGTCGAAGGAGTCGATTTTGATGACACATTTGCCCCAGTAGCAAGACTTGAGTCGGTTGTTGTTTGCTATTGCATGCCATCTCAATATCAATCTGTATCAGATGGATGTGAAGGCAGCTTTCCTCAACGGTGAACTTAAGAAGGAGGTCTATGTTGAACAACCGAAAGGATTTGAGGACCCCCACAAGCCTGATTATGTCTTTCGACTAAAGAAAGCACTGTACGGTCTCAAACAAGCACCACGTGCTTGGTATGAACACCTCACAAACTTCCTTCTCAAGTACGGGTTTGAAAGAGGTGCTGCTAACCGAATATTGTTTATCAAAAGAGAAGATCAACACATTCTTATTACTCAAATATATGTTGATGATATGATTGTTAGTTCTATATCACGTAACATGTTAAATGATTTTTCAGGTGCTATGTCTACGAAGTTTGAGATGAGCATGGTAGGTGAACTCACATACTTCCTTGGACTTCAAGTCAAACAAGGACAAGATGACATCTTTGTCTCTCAAAGAAAGTATGTCAAAGAGATGATAAAGTGGTTTAACCTTGAAGGCACAAAGCACATGAAAACTCCCATGGGATCTACAGAAAAGCTGACTAAAGATGATGCTGGAGAGGATCTTGACCCAACACTCTACAGATCAATGATAGGGAGTCTGCTGTACCTAACATCTACTCGACCAGATCTGATGTTTAGTGTATGTGTCTGTGCCAGGTATCAAGCTAAACCTAAGGTTTCTCATATTAAAGTTGTTAAAAGAATTATCAGGTATGTTGCTGGAACATTAGATTTAGGAATATTTTTTTCTAAACACATGAATATGAGCTTGATAGGGTTTAGTGATTCTGATTGGGTTGGAGATGTGGATGATAGGAAGAGTACAAGTGGAGGTTGTTTTTACCTTGGGAACAATATCGTGTCATGGCATAGTCATAAGCAAAACTGTGGCTCAAACAAATGCTTAGTGATTATGGCCTAAATAACAATGACCTGGTTGTGTACTGTGACAATATGAGTGCTATAAACATTTCCAAAAATCCTGTTCAACACTCAAGAACAAAGCATATTGACATAAGACACCATTTCATTAGAGATCTATGGAACAAGAGGTGATTAAGCTTGAGTATGTGAAAACGGAAAACCAAGTTGCTGACATTTTTACAAAACCCTTGGATCATGAGAGATTCGTACACTTACGAAAATCTCTTGGTCTTTGTTATTATAATTGATTTGTTGTGTTGTGCTACACCCATATCTATATCGTTGCTATCTATATCAGAGGGTGTAGCTTGTATGTCTAACTTGCTGGTATAACATCGTAGTCAACATCAGACGCCTGGTTATTCTTCTATATATGTTTTTATGTAATTGTGTGGTAAACAATCCAAGTAGTTTGGGGGGCACGGCGTTCGCTGCGACGATGCTACCTTACCAAAGGATTGCAACTGCGATTGCTTTCGAGGGTGAAAGGCTAGGGGCACGGCGTTCGCTGCGACGATGCACTCTACGCTCACTAACCCTTGGATTCTTGTAGTTCTGCACCTATTTTATCTATAACAACCGGGTGGATGTTGTTGAGATGTTTACACAACAGAGCAAGTTGGACTGTTCTCTCTAAAAATGTTTTCATCAACATCAGCAACCTGTGTTTTCTGTATCGCATAATCTAGCATGTTCTCCTCAACATCCGTATTTCACTCTTGGCAATGGGTTATGATTGTCGAGTAGCGTGTTCTAGGGTTTGTTAGGATGAATGTGAAATGGAATAACACCTTTTTAGCTGAATCATCGCCAGACTGTTCATTTCATCATTATATCTCTGTCACAGCAGTCACCTTTCACACGAAACCCTAAAAACCCTATTCTCTCTCTTCCATATCTACACGTTCTCCAAAACTGATTCAGTTTCTTTTTCTCGTCAAGCATACTTACAACAGAACACTCGTCGTCTTCCTTCACTCAATCCCTTCAGTTTCCAAATCTTTAACATTTGTTTTCTCTCGCATCTCTCCTGCACACAAAAATGGCTACTCCACCGATCCCAGATGTTACTGCACTTCTTCAGGCCCTTTTAGCAGCCAACCCTACACTTCTTCAGGCTTTACAAACCACCACCACACCACCAACAGTCGAAGCTCCGCCCGTCTCTGATGAAGCTCCGCCAGTTTCAGTGGACGTTCCGCCCGTTTCGGTGGAACCTCCTCCAGTTCAAGTTCCAATGGAAACCCCGCCGAAAGAAGTTATTACTGCTCCGCCTCCAGTCCTTTCCGAAGCCGTCCCTGATGAACCGCAGGTGGTTGACACTCTTGCACCACCAGTTACGGCTGTTGCATTGGTTGAACACCCTCAAGCGTCGCTGCCATCCAGATCATCCTCTTCGCCCGCCGCTCCTGCTCGAAAGCCCGCTACTAGGGGCTCCAGACTATCGGCACACCAAAGTCTGGCCAAGAAGTCAAAGGGTCCCGTCCCCACTGTTGTTGTTCAAGATGACAGTGAAGACGAAGTTTCTTCAGCCCCAAAACGCCCGCGACTTCTCTCTGCTACCGATGTGAAAGTTGAACCAACTTCATCCGCCACTATCACTGCCAAGGGCAAACAGGCAGTGCAGATTTCGGAGCCCTCTGATGCTCCCGATCTTCCGCTGGATGCTGACAAAGCCCTCAGCCTCCAATTTTACGATGAAGTGGCGGCGGTTAAGTGGAAACGACTTCTAAACATTCCATGTGTAAGTGAGCGCATTGCTGATGAGACCATGTTTGAAGAAAACAATCTGCTATCCTTCTTCCGCTCCAGAGGGTTGTTGGGTATGGTTTTTGAACTTCCTCCCATAGTTAAATCTGTTGTGCGTCACTTTTATTGCAATCTACATCGCTCTTTTGGTAATCGCTCTTCTCCCAAGTTTGGCAAAATCTATCTCTACAATTCTGTCTTTGACTTTTCGGCGGAGGCTATCAACAATGCCCTTGGTATTTCCAATGTTGAGGGCAACACTGTCCCCGATCTTGACAATGTTGTGAAACTGATCACGGGAGGCAAATGGTCAAAGTGGGTTCAACCTATGAAGTCGTCTTGCCTGACGCATCTGTACTCCGTTCTACACAGAGTTCTTACCTACAATTGGATAGTCTCATCAAATGTTACTGTGGTAACACAACAACATGGGATGTTACTCTATCTAATTGGACTCAACAAACCATACAACATGGGTCGTATCATCTTTGATCAGGTCGTCGCTCTCTCCGTCAAAGCGCAGATCACATCTCTTCAATTCCCTTCTCTTATATGTAGGGTACTCAAGCACCAAGGCTTCACATCAATTGCCCGGAGCCATGAGGCTAGTCCTACCCCGGTGTATGCAATCCATCCCCCCCTCTTCAGCAAGAGCAAGGTAGCAGACCTACCCTGGCATAATCCTGATGCTCCCGTTCCTGGTCCCTTCGGTATTCATCTGCCACCACAGACTGCACAGCAGTTAATTGGTGCTTTGTCTACCTTAGTTGCCCTTGTTCCTGCACTCCAAGCCTGCCTCTCTTCACAACAAGGGGGAGAACCAACAGCCACAGCAGCAGGGGGAGAAGCAGCAACAGGAGGAGACGCAGAGGAGGAGGAAGAAGACAGTAAGGAGGAAGAAGATGATGACAATGAGAGATTGTGAAGGATGAGTGTTTTGGGAAGGGTGACCGGATGTGGTCATAAAACATTTTGTTGATGTGATGTTAAGGGCACCAAAAACAAGCACCAAAACAATTTTATGTTTTTTTTTTCTTTACTGTTTCTTTTTGGATGTTTTTATTGTGGTGGATGACTGTTTGCAGCTCTAATCGTTTTTTGATGAAATGTCATAGTAGTTGCTGCTTGAGATGTGTGATAGTTTTACGTGCATATTGCTATCTCTATCTATTTTGTTGCTCTGGAAGTTGTTTTGCAGGCACAAACATTCAGGGGGAGCTCTAGTGAAGAAAAAGATGTTGTGAAGAAGACACAAAAACAGGGGGTGTTTGTTAGGTATTTAAGATATATTGTTATTTGTAATGTTGACCTAACATGTGTGTTTTTGTGTTCTTCACAGGAATGTTGACCTAGTTTCTGGCGCAACATAACAACTGGTGTTGAATCAGCATCCAACTCGACAGCCACGTGGAAGGATGACTTGGCAGATGCACGGAGACGTGAAGGATGCACGGAGACTAGAGGGAAGACCAAGTCTTACTAGGTAGTTGAGAGTTTCATGCTAAGTGGAATTCTGTTTCCACAAATCTCGGGGTCAACAACAGATTGAAGTTGTTCCACAATTCCAGGCAGATTTGCGGAGCACAACAACAGAACTACGAGAATTGTGGAGACATGGGCCGAACAGTTACTACACTTATGGATCCAAGCCCATTTAGTCTATCTATAAATAATAGAATTCTTTCATTCAGTTAACACGGTTATATAGACACATTTGCAGATTAAATTCGTAGCTTTAATTCTGTATGCTTCTTAACTCGTAAGAACATACATTTAGTATTTTAGTGATAGTGTTGTAGTTATTGTTGTGTTCAACATTGTAATAGCTCAACACTTGTTTTGATTATTCTTTTTGGGCGTAAGGCCTCCGTGTAGGTTATTAATTGATAACCTACGCAAAAATATCTCGTCTCTTCTACTTTAGCTTCCGCATATATTCACTTAGAGTAGGTTGATACACATTCAATTTCAACTCGAGAATTTTCCATGCAAGAAAGAGTTTGATACAAGAGATAATGGTGGGGAAGATTCAAGTCCATATGCCATGGCGCAAGAAACATTTCAAGATTTCAAAAGTACGAACTGCGGAGGTCAAAAAAGACCATTGAACTCGGTTGAAATTACGAGGTATCATCGATATCTAGACGGTAAATGGAACTCTTGTTAAAAGGAAACACGACACTTTTTTGTTATTATTTTTTCATTTTATTGTTTGTTGGTCTCAAGAAGAGAATATTTGATGTATGAGGGATATACGAAACTCTAATTTTTCTTGGTTTCCTTGAGCAACAAGGATGAGAGGTCAACTAGCTTCAATTACCAAGTCAACTAGCTCCAATTTTTGTTAATCTGCTCAGATAGACTATTGATATCAAAGTGAGTGATTTGTTCTCAAGAAGATCAACTGGCGGCGATGAAGCAAGTAAGTTGGTATGCGAAATATAGATCGTGTGCGGAAAAAGTGATCAATTGGTTGCTCTTATACTTAGACAATATTCTTTTAATTAGTGAAGTGTTCTTTGTCATATTGATTGACTTGATAATACACTGCTCGCTCTTTGAGAATAACTCACCGGTGAAGCGAACATGTCTATACAATATAAAGAAATACAAAAAGTAAAGAAGATAACCGGTACTCGGGAAGAACCGGTACCGGATCGAGAACCGGTTCCCGAGTACCGATTTTTCGGTACAAATCCCAATTTTCGGTTCCCTAAAGTTTGGAATTTACCGATATCCACCCGTTACCGAACCGGGTACCAATTTATAATAAACTATGTATTATTTTATATCAATTTTTGGCTATCACTAATGGACTATACTAATTGGCTCGTGGGCTATGTACTATTTATCATGTTTTTTAAAATTTATATTATAATTTATATTAAAATTTATATTAAAATTTTAGTTTGAATGTTGTTTTATAGGGTTATGTGTTTTATATTAATCATGTTTATGATATGATTTGTGATTAATTTTAGATGTATTTGATTTAAATAAATTTAATTTAAAGAAATATATATATGTGTATATGTATGTTTGCATGAATTTAATTTAAAGCAATATATATACTTGTGTGCGCATTAATTTTTTATGTTGAAAAGTTGTTACATAAGCCCTAATAACTTATAAGATTAAGAGTATCTTAATTATTTGTTTAAATCTCTATATGTTTCTATGTTAATCGGGACTTGCCTTCTTATACATTTAGAAATAATTTTGTCTAATTAAAAAAAAAAAGGGCCAGGGACCCAGCCAATAAATAACTAATAGCCCCATTCAATTATTGGGCCTTGCCTTCTTGCACATTTAAAACTAATTTTGTCTAGTTAAAAAAGAAAAAAAAATTGGGTTAAAAAACTAAAGAGCCCATTATATTAATTGAAGGACACAAACCGGTTCCTTAACCGGTACCAAACCGGTCGGGAACCGGTTAATCGGTAGAACTGGATGGTCTGGTACCCGGTTCTAAAAAATTATAGTTTTCTGATTCCGGGTACCCGGTTAATCGGTACCGAACCGGTTGACACCCCTAGCCATTATCCAATGCAAACTCCCGTTGAAGCAAAAACAGTCAGGAAGCTTTGTCATCGATTGTGAGTTTGGGGGACATACATTTACAAATGTTTTTTTTTTTGACTTGGTAGCACGTATCAATTTGATGCCTTTGTCCACCTTCAACCACCTCCGAATTGGTACTTTAAGACTAACAACAATAGATTTGCTCATGGAAGAATGAACCGCCACTTACCTTGTATGAGTGGTAGATGATGTGTTCGTTAAAATTAACAAATTCATCTTCCCCTCCGACTTTGTTGGGTTGGACATGCCATTGGATGATAATCAACCTTTCATTTTGGGGAAACCTCATCTTGCAACGGGGCAAGCGTTGATTGATGTAAAAAATGGCGACCTTAAATCCAAGTTAATAAGGAGGAACTCCAAATCTCAATCTACAAGGCAATGAAGAAACCCGACTAGTTCGATTTTGAAGAACGCCAAATCATTAACATCATATAATTTCAACTCGAGAATTTTCCATGCAAGAAAGAGTTTGATACAAGAGATGATGGTGGGGAAGATTCAAGTCTATATGCCATGGCACAAATAACATTTCAAGATTTCACAAGTACGAAATGCGGAGGTCAAAAAAGACCATTGAACTCGGTAGAAATTTTGAGGTATCATCGATATCTAGACGGTAAATGAAACTCTTGTTAAAAGGAAACACGACACTTTTTTGTTATTATTTTTTCATTTTATCGTTTGTTGGTCTCGAGAAGAGAATATTTGATGTATGGGGGATATACCAAACTCATATTTTTCTTGGTTTCCTTGAGCAACAAGGATGATATGTCAACTAGCTTGAGTTACCAAGTCCACTAGCTCCAATTTTTGTTAATCTGCTCCGATAGACTATTGATATCAAATTGAGTGATTTGTTCTCAAGAAGATCAACTGGCGGCGATGAAGCAAGTTAGTTGGTATGTGAAAGATAGATCGTGTGCGGAAAAAGTGATCAATTGGTTGCTCTTATACTTAGACAATATTCTTTTAATTAGTGAAGTGTTCTTTGTCATATTGATTGACTTGATAATACACTGCTCGCTCTTTGAGAATAATTCATCGGTGAAGTGAACAACATGTCTATACAATATAAAGAAATACAAAAAGCCAAAAAAATTTATATAACAAACTTTTATGAACGCCTCACGTGGATATAATCAACTTGGACTTTGGTGAAATACGATTCCATGCGAAAAAGTCTAGTACTTCTTGCTACATCAATCATCATTATCCAAAATATCACTGTATAGAGTTACAAAAAATCCGCAAGTGCAAATGAATCAAAGAAGTGTATAATTAGTTGCATGTACTAATTTTATCGTCACAGATTAGGAAATAAGGAATTTATGAGATCTCATTCTTAGTATCAGCACAAAGAACTTATCTCATTGTGAAACCAAACAATTTATATATATATATATATATATAGACAAATATATGCAAGACATGTACAACAACATATACATACTGATATCATTATGCCAGTTAATGTCAGCTCTAACATCGGAATATTATCGAAACCTTTCCCAACTAGACTGTCCATGTTTGTCTAGGTTGTGACCTTTGTTCTACAAAGGAACCGATTATTTTATCTTTTGTGATCATCGATCCACCACACAATCTATAATTTTAGAAAGGGACTTGTTTGCAATGCTCAATGAGAAGATATCACAAGTGGTCTCAAGTAATATCAACATGTGGCATCAACTACATTTAAGTATTATCCAGTGCTAATGAAAATAGATCAATTAGTAAGGGGTAACAAACCAAGATGAAGTAAAACTAGTAGACCATCATTAACCTCATAACCAACTTAAAAGTGATACATCAATAATGGGGAATGATTCATCAAGATTAATGCAACTTGAATATAACAGATCAAAGATCAACAACAAAGAATTGCAGATTTAAGCTAGTAAATGAAAGAATTTGGACTAAAGATCCAATAGTTCATCAAAAATAAATGACTCTTGTTTGTTTCGAAGTATAGCTTCAGAAAAAACAGGGAAATTGTTGGGAACCCTTTTGATGTTGTTGAAACTATTAGTGGTTTTGATGATGCTATTCAAAACCATATGTGCATGTGTTTATTTGATTACATTGATGTTTATATATTGTTAGATTAAGGATTAGTCTTCAACAAAATGATATGAAAAACGTATGAAGGCTCTAAGAGTTTGGAGTTCATAACTTTGAACAAACTGTGTAGCTTAGTTATGAGAATAGCTCGGTCTTGAAGTCGCGGGCAAGATCTTCAAAACAAGACCGGAAGAAGGGTCCGGGGTCCTCTGGGAAGACACTCCGATGCTCAAGTTAGCTCGCGTAGACTTAATAGGATACGTAAAAATAACAAGTGTTTGTTCTCTCTTGTGTGTGAAGCAAATGGTGGGGTATATATATCTAGGTATATAAAGGTTAAATCAATAATATACCTCAGACATACTAGGTGTAGATAGTGCGTGTAAATGAACCTCGACCAATCATGGCTTACCATGTTGTAATGGTCCCCGCTATGGTAGTAAGGTGCTATCGCCGCATATTTATGTTATTCTGGCAAATGTCTGATATGGGACTGACATATGTTGGGCAGTACTGGAAACGTGACCATTATACTCGACAGACCTCAAGGATCATAACCTACGAGGCAGATTCCCGAGGTAGCTCGGTGTAGAGGTGAGAACTCACATCCCATCCTCTAGTCACTAATCAGAGCCCAAAGATACTCAGACCCTTCTTTACATCTGCGTGTATCAAAGCCGAAATCATCTTTCGAAGATATCATTCTTCAGTATTGAGCTTCCTCTTCTCGTTGGTAAAGTAGTGCTGATATTATTCCCTATCATCTTCTCCCCCTAGTCTCAGAAGTGACCTCTGTCATCTTATGAGTCAGAACTCGTTATTGAGCTCTGGCAAAATCCCACCTTTCTAAGGTTGTTTTTGTAATTTTTAAAGCTGTACCCTCGAATACTACGCTCTATCTTCATTATTTTCTCATATAACACATAAAAATTTATAATCACTTTTAACTGTTGAGTACTATACCCATCTTTTCACCATCTTTTCCTTGGGGTTTTCAACCGTCGCTCAATCCCAACCGTTGGATTAAAAAAGCCTGCCTTCATTATGATGCTACACGTATCAATTCTGTGTAGTTTCTTCTTCATAAGCCTACTTATAAATCAATGCCTTAATGTACTCCTTCAAAAATTTTACTGGCGTTCTTACTCCCAATTATACCTCCTTTACTTTCCCTTCCTTCCACTTCTTAGCCTCCAAAGGTATTCTTCTTTTTGATCTTATCCATGTTTTATTATGTAAATCACTGATCTTGGTTATCTTTATAAGATCCGACTAGACTATTAACATATTCCATGCTCTTCATCTCCTTTGGGTTGACATGCAAATTGTGAGATTTTAGTTCCTCAAAATGACCAAAACTTATGTGTGATGTACTATGTACTCTCTATGTATCTAAGATAAAAGCGCTTATTCTTTACTACTTTTCTCCCCTCACTACAAAAAAAGGCTAAAATGGCGACGGAATAGTCTTCCGTCGTCCTCTGGCGACGGACTGACGACGGAAATTAACAAATAATGTTAACGACGGACTGGCGACGGACTGGCGACCGGTTTTTTGGCGCGTAAGGTGGCGCCAATGTTAACGACGGACTGGACGACGGACTGGTCCGTCGTCTGCCCAGTCCGTCGTTAGTCCGTCGCCAAGTTTATATTTTTTTTTTATTTAATTTTTATATCGGACGACGGACTGGTCCGTCGCCCAGTCCGTCGTCCCGCCCTATTTATCAGGCAGTAACCATTTCGCGAAACAGAATACACAGCAGCACCCATTTTTGACGTTCTCCGGCGATTCCAACCTGCCACCGGCCAAAGCAACCCCAGGTATGTGTATTAGTTCGATTTCCCTCCCCCCTCCTCTTAATCTCGACATTTTTGTAATTAATTGGCTCCGTTATTTTGCCCGGAGAAGCACCCCGCCCCTTCTCCTCCTCCTGTTGACGTCGCCCCGCCGCCGCCGCCCAGCCGCCGCTGCTGTCGCCGCCCAGCCGCCGCTGCTGTCGCCGCCGGGCAGTTCCTCCCCAGGTATGTTACGCCCTATTTTTTTTTAATTTTGTTAATTATTTGCTAATTTTGATTAATTATTTGATAATTTTTAAATTAGTGTTAATTGTGGTTAATTGTTAAATTATTGTGCAATTTAGTTAATTGTTTAATTAGTGTTAATTGTTAATTGTTTGATAATTTTATAAGTATGAGTGTTTAATTAAATTAGTGTTAATTATGTGTTAATTAGTATATATAGGTGTAATTCAATAGTTTCATTATTTAATTAGTTTAATTAAAATTTTAAGTATTTTTTAATTTAATTAGTTTAGTTATTTAAATTAGTATTAATTGATTTTTAATTATATGAATTTACTTAATTAGTTAAATTGTTGAAATAGGTTAATTTATTGTTTAATTTGTTTATATTGTTAAGTAATACTATATAGGTTATTGTTTATATTGTGTTAATTGTTTAATTAGTTTAATTGTTTAATTAGTTAATTAGATTAATTATTTAGGTTATGGTTAAAGGTTTAATTAGATTAATTAATTAGCTTTGTTTTAATGTTTAATTAGATTAATTAATTAGGTTATGGTTTAATTAGGTATTTTAATTGTTAATTATGTAATTATAGTTTATATTGTTAATTAATATATTATATAGCTATCTAGGTTTAATTACTTTATTTGCTTTAATTTAATTGTTAATTAGTTAATGTCATTTATAGTTAATTTGATAATTATGTGTAATTAATTATGGTTGAATTAAGTAAGGTTATAAGTTTGAATAATTGATTATGTTTAATTGGCTTTCTTGAATTAATTAGCGTTATAAGTTTGAATAATTATTTAGTGTTATAATTGTTTAAATAAGTTAATTTTATAGTTAATTATTTAATTAGTTGAGAATGTTAATTAATATAGCTTTAATTAAGTAATTTAATTGTTTAATAAGTTATTAATTTAGTTAGTTTAATTACTTAATTAGTTTAGATTGTTAATTAGTGTATATATATAAGATAGTTCCCAACTAGTATATATAAGATAGTTAGTTTAATTATTTAATTAGTATATATAAGATAGTTTAGATTGTTAATTAGTATATATAAGATAGTTAATTAGTATATATAAGATAGTTAGTATATAAAATATAGTTTAATTAGTTTAATTAGTTTAGATTGTTAATTAGTATATATAAGATAGTTAGTTTAATTATCTAATTAGTTTAGATTGTTAATTAGTTTAATTTAATTGTTAATTAGTATATGTTAATTAGAATGTAATTACTTTAATTAAATTTGTTTAGGACCCGCCTTTCGCCTTTTGCTGCCTTCCAGACGGTTCCCTTCGGCGTCGCCTCCTTCGTGAAAGGTAATTGTTTAATTTAATTAGTTAATTAGATTAACTTAATATGTTTACTTAATTAGTTAATTAGTATTAGTTAATTTGTTAATTGAGCGTTAGTTTAATTATATGTTTAAATTGTTTAATTAGGGTTTCTTCAATTACGCCTGTCGCCTCCCGACTCCTCTCTCAGCCTTTCCGAGCCGCCTTTTGCCGCTCCGGCGCTCTCTACTTCGGTGAAAGGTAATAAAATTATAATAATGTACTTATTTATTTACTTAGGTTAATTATATGTGTTGGGAACCCAAAAGTTTTAGTGTTGATGATGGTATCTCGAAACACACTTAGTTAGTTTATAGTGTATAAGCTGTTCTCGTGTAAAAACAGATCACTAGAAAGAAGGTGACTTCTGTTTTTGGAACAGATTAGGAGATGACTTAAAAATGTAAAGGAGATATTCCTATAGAAGTCAATCTCAACTTAGAATAGGATGAAGTCAAGGTTTTATGCCAAAGAAGAATCGATCTGCTGTAACAGACAGCAACCAGATCGATGACCAGATCGATACCAACAGCGAGGATGCAGAACGATTCAGTCATCAATCCATCAGCTGACATCATCCTACACATCATATACACTTGCCACGTCAAGATCGAAGTCCATCCAACAGGGATTGGAAAGAAGATCTTCGGTTATACATTTATAAGGAAAGAGACCGTTAGCAATCTGCTTTCCATAACTTAAAGATTGTGTCAACCTTTCCTATATGGCAAGAACAGATATGATGGAAATCATTGATTGGCAATATACCATCTATCTCACGACAATCAACAACGGCTAGAATTTCAATATTCAATGCCTATATAGTTGAAGTCAACAATCTGGAAATATAGATAACTTACGCACGAGCTATACTGCAATTATCCTTCAAGTATTCTGCATTCCAGACTTAGAGCTTCAACATTCTTGTGATTTCACATCACACCAACCACCTCGATTCAAGTCTGTCTTATCGAGAGAAAGGAGATCACCCTGCTAGCTAGTAGTTTTCTAGTGGTAACGTAGAGGTAATCTGTTGTAAAGGGACACGACCCTTCATTCGTGCATAAGTATCATTCTAGGTGTGATTGATACTTGTGACTCGTTCTCCACGAGTATAAAGAAGCAGAGTATCCTAGTAGTGGATAATCTGGTCTAGTTTTGACCAGATCGTGGACGTAGGGATTTCCCGAACCACGTTAAACAACTGTGTGCTTTACATTTCTGCATTCTTTATATTTTCTGTTGTTTATTATTCTAACTCTCTGCACTCTCATCCATCTGCATCTCAATCCACCTCCTAACAATCTGGTTAATAATTAAAGGTTTTCTAAACAAGAGCATTCACTAATCCACCATTATTCCGCACTCACTCTACACTCAGAAAGTAATAAGATCACTCTTATTATCAACTAAGTGTTTTCACTAAGAGAGTAATCTGTTTGGACTAAATCTGCCATTGATCTGTATATCGATCTGTTTAGTCACTGCCGAGCAATTTCTTATATAGAATAGCTTGAACTCTCTATAAACTGTCAAGTAATCTGAAAAGTTTGTAATTGGTGTATCCCCCCCCCCATACACCAAACCTTGCTCTTTCGGGACCAACAATATGTAAATAATTAGGTAATTAAATATATTTGGTTAGACGTAATAAATTGTTTAGGTCAAGTTTGTTTAAGATTATTAATTATCTTAATTTAGATTAATGTTGTATTTATATATATATATATTATGACATTGGGATAGACATAATTAATTTCTTAAGGATCTTCTCCCTTTGGGATAGATTTTGATTATGTCTTAAGGATCTTCTCCCAATATGTGTAATATTATGTTGTGGTGATTTGATGAGATGCATGTGTTGTGATCTTTTAATTATTATGTACGAATGTTTTGATTATGAAATGTATGTTGGGATATTTTCATGATTGTGTCAGCTGGCTGTTTTGATTAGATTTAATGATATGGGATATATATTAATTTGGACGCAATCAACTGCAAATCTCCAAAAATGACCAAATTAAATGACCGAAAATAACCAAATGCAATCAAGTGCAAATGAACTTATAATATTCGCCGACAAACCATAATTCTCAACCCGGGACCATAATTTTCAAAATTCTAGTCCTCTATTGTCGTCCACTATTCTACTCCAAATCAACTTATAATGCTCTTCCTCTATTTAACTTCAAATAATTCAACTGAATCATAACACTACTTTCCTAAGTGAGTCTATGTTTATACATGTGCAATCTTCATTCAAATTAATTAATGTCTCATTTAATCGACCACTAATATATTCTTGTCCCATCCGTAACTAATGAATTTTTATTTTACTATGTAAATAATTATTAATATTAATCAGGGTTATAAAAATGAGTCGAGATTGGATGTATCTGCGTTTACTTCCGAACGGGGGATTTAATCCGCACTTCCTTGCTGGGCTTGACGAGTTCTTAAGATTTGCAAGTAGTCAGCCTCAGTTAATGGATGGAGAAAAAATCAAGTGTCCGTGTGTGAAGTGTAAGAATATATACTTTAGAAGTACAGATGTTGTACAGCTTCATCTGGCTAAAAAGGGTTTCACACGGGGTTACGAGGTCTGGAGGTTTCATGGTGAAAATGAAATACCTTCATATGCTCAAGAAACACGTGTCGACGTAGATGTAGAACCCGAGGAAGAGTACGGGAAATACCACGCGATGGTTCATGATCTCGGGGGTCCCTCTTTCAACAACCCAGATGACACAGAGGAAGATCCAAACGCTACAGCAAAGTTGTTGTACGAGTTGTTGGACGCTGCCGATCAAGAGTTATACCCTGGGTGTAAGAACCACACTCAGTTGTCTTTTGTGGCTCATCTGATGACTTTGAAGGCCCGTTCTGGGATGCCACAAAAATATTTCAACGAGTTGTGTGTGTTATTGAATGAGGCATTCCCAGACCACCATAAAGTGCCCATGAATTACTACAGCACACAGAAATTGCTACGGGCAATGGGTTTACCTGTAGAAAAGATAGATTCGTGTAGGAATCATTGCATGATCTATTGGGAGGGGGATTCTCATCTTGTGAATTGCAAATTTTGCAATGAAAGCCGATACAAAGATAGGAGTCAAGGACGTAAACAAGTGTCCTTTAAGAAGATGTACTACTTCCCTTTAACACCTCGTTTACAAAGGTTGTATGCATCTAAAGCTACGGCCGGCGACATGATCTGGCATTCAACCTCAGCTGATGATGGTGTTATGCGCCATCCTGCAGATTCGCCGGCGTGGAAGCACTTTAATGTGACTTACCCGGGTTTTGCAGCGGAGCCACGGAATATACGATTAGGACTGTCAGCAGATGGTTTTCAACCATTCGGTCAATCGGGACAACAGTACTCATCCTGGCCTGTTATCCTTACTCCTTACAACTTACCTCCGTGGCTGTGCATGAAAGAACAGCAAATGTTTCTCACAGTGCTTGTTCCTGGTCCCCGAAATCCAAAAGATAAGATAGATGTTTACCTACAACCACTTATATCTGAACTCAATCAATTGTGGACAGTCGGTGCCCATACTTATGACGTTTCACGAAGACAAAACTTCCAGATGCACGCAGCATTGATGTGGACCATTAGTGATTTTTCGGCGTATTCGATGTTGTCTGGTTGGAGTACAGCCGGAAGATTAGCTTGTCCTCGATGCATGGAACAAACAGAAGCATTCTCCTTAACACATAGCCGGAAGCAGTCATGGTTTGATACACATCGCAAGTTCCTACCTTACGATCACCAGTTCAGGAGGAATAGGAGGGCCTTCAGAAAGAATAAGATTGTTGCAGATGATCCTCCGGAGATGAGATCAGGGGAAGAGATACTTTATCAGATTGAAGATTTGGGACTAGTAAAGGTCACCGAAGATTATGATGATAATAACAAGCGCATCTTAAGACAAGTTACCACTGGATGGCGGAAAAAGAGCATTTTTGGGACCTTCCGTATTGGAGTTCTCTGCTCATTCGACACAATTTAGATGTTATGCATATTGAAAAGAACGTGTTTGACAACATTTTCAATACTGTTATGAATGTCCAAGGCAAGACAAAAGACACGGCAAAGTCGAGGGAGGAACTCAACCTCTATTGTCACAGACCCCAGTTGATGCGTGACCAGTACACAAATAAATATCCTAAGGCATGCTATACACTTGACAAAAAGGAGAGAAAAGTCTTGTGTGAGTGGGTGAAAACCCTTAAGTTTCCTGACGGTTACGTCTCAAATATGGGTAGATGTGTAGACATGAGTAAACTTAAGATGTTTGGGATGAAGAGCCACGACTGTCACGTTTTCATGCAGCGCATACTACCCGTTGCATTTCGAGAACTACTCCCACAAGCTGTTTGGAAGTCCATAACTGAGTTGTGTCTGTTCTTTCGTGATTTGACATCACGAAACATAAAGAGTGACGACATGGAGACACTTAACAATAACATCCCACTGATTATGTGTAAGCTTGAACGAATATTTCCACCAAGCTTCTTCGACTCAATGGAACATTTGCCTATCCATCTAGCCAACGAGGCAAGAGATGGAGGACCAGTCCAATATCGATGGATGTACCCATTTGAGAGGTACTTTATCAAACTGAATCAATTGTGTTTAATGTTTCCTGAATTTTAACTATTGTTTCATGCTTTCTAAATGAATCCTTTCAATACAGATATTTAAGAAAGCTGAAAAATAATGTGAAGAACAAATCAAGCGTTGAGGGATCGATATGTAATGCATACTTAGTGGAGGAAGCCACTGCTTTCTGTTCTTATTATTTTGAGGATCATGTAAGTACGAAACATAGAGAGGTGTCGCGCAACTACGTTGGAGGATGTTCTACTAGTGGGGTAGAAGATCAATCAGACTTGCCTTCTGTATTCAAACTTGCCGGAACTGGTTTTGGAAAGACAACGAACAGAGCGTTGGATCCAAGGGAATATAGAGCTGCACATCTATATGTACTCCATAATTGCGTGGAGATCGATCCCTATATCAAGTAATCTTTTACAAATCATATTATACGACTATTTAATGCAATGTGTGGTTCAAAGCAACTAATATGTTCTTTTCTATGAAGGGAATACGAATCACATCTCAGACACTCAAATCCATGGATAACTGACATGGACATTGACAAGAAAATGTCTACAGAATTCCCTGAATGGTTTTGCTCCTATGTGAGTCAAATTTTCACTAACATACTTGAAATTATTTAATTAAATACTATATAAGGGACATACAACTCCACAACTTGATAAGTATAAACTTCTGTGTGCTGTAGGTACAAAATTGTGTAACTGATCCTGTTATGTGGGACATTGCACGTGGACCTTCACCAATGATTACATCATATCATGGTTATTTGGTGAATGGTTACAAATTTCACACGATATCACATGGAACTCACAAAGCAACTATGAGTAGTGGTGTGTGCATAAAAGCGGGTAACTATGGGGACTCGAGTCAGACGGATTTTTATGGACAATTAGTCGAAGTGTGCGAGCTCACATACCCAGGATTACACAATAAGAAGGTCGTTCTCTTCAAGTGTGACTGGTTCGACACCTCTCCGGCCGGTACAAGGGTTGATACACAGTTCAATTTAGTGTCTGTAAATCATACGCGCAGACTTAGAAAATATGAACCATTTGTATTAGCCATTCAAGCTACACAGGTGTATTACTGTTCATATCCTAGTATGAACCAACAGTGTAGGGAATGGTGGGAAGCTTGTTCTATAAAGGCACGGGCCACTATCGACGAGTCTCGAGCGGATGTGTCTACGTTGGAGTCACCGTTTCAAGAGGATGATGACGCTCATGTGGTAACTACTGTTGATGTAGATGATATTACATCAGTTGCCCGAGACGGTGAACATGTAGAAATTGAAGATGATGATGACCACGTGGACTCTGATAATGTCCTCGAAACAGAAGAAGAAGATGACGAGGATGATGAATACCAAGAGGATGAAGCATCAGATGACGAAGAAGAAGATGAAGATGAGGAGGATGACTATGAAGATGAGGATGAGGAAGATGAAAATGATAACGATGAAGAGGATTCTCCTTAACACTTTGTGTAGAAAACTTAACACATTCGAATTTCAAGTTATTAATTATAAATGCAACATGTTATAAGTTCAATATAAACATTCTACGTATACGTGATATGTCTATCATGAATCTTATTTATCTATTTATTTTCAACATAATAGATGTCTTACTCTCGGCGAGAGGATGTGGGGACCCCTCGTGGTAGGGGTTCACGACGATCCCCTCTATCCATTGGTAGGGGTAGTTCCCCGGGCTCATCCTCTGGATATGAGTCCGGGACCGGCGGTCTCAGCCACCATATTGGTGGCATACACATAGGCGGTCCGTCTTTTGGCTCCGACGGTGATGGTCAGTTGGAGCGTAGACCCACAGGAGACGTTGTTCTTTCTGTGAGTGAGCTGGGGTACGTAAATGCAACCACATCTTCAATTTTGACAATTATTTAATTAGTTATTAAAATCTAACATAAATCAATCTAAAATTACTTATGCAGGGGATTTTACCCGCATGCCGACCCGGCAGATTACATTTGGGAACTATTTAAGATAGTTCCCAACCCGACTGGCTACAGTTGGAAGCTCACGCCTGAGGACGTGAGACAGCGATATTGGGAGGAGTTTAAGGTTCGAAAAAATTTACTAAAACTTTCCAATTCATTCTTAATTATAAAATTATAACTACAATTTCTAACACACATTTTCAATGCTAGAAAAAATTTACTTGGGAGCCGGCACTCGATTCCAGGATTCGGGAGTTATGGTATGATAAGATCCGGGAGAGATATAAGGATTATATCTGCGGGATCAAGAGGAGGAGGAATGATCCGCCACCCAGAGGTGGGAAGCCTGGGTGGTGGACGGATGATGTCTGGATGGGTTGGCTCGCTTACTGGTCCCGGGATGATGTTGTGGCCAAATCCCAGGCAGCGAGGCGCAACCGGTTGTCTGAGCCCCAGGGACCGGGTACTGGTCCTATCAAGCACAGGGGAGGGTCCAAGTCGGTCATGCAACGAGCTGAGGAAAAGGTAATAATATACTTCAAATAATAATACTAATTATGTGGTACAATTTTAATTCATATACACATGTTTCAATGACACAACTCCAATATTGTGATCTGATGCATAGGGTCGTGAGCGGGGAGTAGCTCCGATTTCGTGCATGTTCGACTCCTTTCTGGACGAGCATCGATACGCGGACGGGACATACACCGATCCGAAATCTGAGGCGATAGCGGTAAGTTTTAATTTAAATCTAATATATATATATGTATTAGATTTTCAATATTTATAATATGTATACTAACAAATGTTCATTTCTCGTTTACATGCATGCAGACAGAGGTGTTTCGCCGTGCTGACGAGGAGCGGGCCCAGCTACCCGAGGGGGACCACGATGCAGTCGACATCAACGAGCTGTATCTGGAGGTTCTTGGCGGCCCGGACAAGAAGAAGAGGATGTTCGGCACGGGAGGCGCGGCGAAGGCCTTGAGAGCATCCAGATTCGGGGGATCCTCGTCCGCATCACGCCCATCCAGAGACGAGGTTGAGGAGCTGCGGCGCCGAGTCGAGGAGCAGGATCGCGAGCGCCGTGAGTACCTGGCTGAGCAGCAGAGATTAGCTCAGCAGATGGCGCTCATGCAGTCTCAGCATGCCGAGATGTTGCGCTGGATGCAGTCTCAGCAGGGAGGTGCATCCTTCTTTCCCTCTTATCAGCCTCCCCCGTCTGATCCCCCTCCCCAGTTTCCTCCTGATGATGACTACGATTCGTAGATGCTACTGATACATTTACTATTATTTTATTTTTTGGTTTGTCGTGGGATGTTACTGATACAATTATTTATTTTGTTGATTATATGAAATCCGCGTTCATTTTGAATTTCATTTGATTGGTTCAATTTTAAATTATTGTTCAATGTTGGATTATGTTTGTATTGTGTGTTATGACACGTTTTAGGTAATGAATAATAAAAAAAACAAAATTAATTATTAAAATAAAAAAAAAATCTTACCTGGCGACGGACTTCAGTCCGTCGCTAGGTCAACTCAACGGAGGCTCGCGACGGACTGCAGTCCGTCGCCACTAACGACGGATTTAATCCGTCGTTAGCTTTCCGGCGCCGTCAACGGTCTCCGGCAGATTCTGACGACGGATTTTAGTCCGTCGTGGTTAAAGACGGATAAATTCCGTCGTTAGTCCGTCGTTAGCTAACGACGGACTGTGTTTTCCGTCGTCCGGGGGGCTAACGACGAACGAAATACAGACGGAAAAAATCCGTCGCCAGTCCGTCGCTAAGCCCTCGGGACGACGGATTTCGAGTCCTCACGACGGATTTTTCCGTCGCCAGAAAGGGTTTTTTTTGTAGTGCCTCTTCCTCTTTTTCTTTAAGTAACGAGGAATAATATGTTGAGCTAACCCTCACTTCTAGATTTTCATGTCTTTTAGCCATTAATCTTACCACTTTTTCCTCTATGAGATCCCTTTACATTTATTTGAAAAAAACATGTGTAGTTTTATTCTTCTTATTGTGCCGTAGATATGGCTCTTTCTAAAAAACTCAAGAAAACTGCCCGAGAAAGAACTGCAAAGACTATGGCTGAAAGGGCCCTTGCTGAAGCAGAATAAGAGTGTAAAGATAACGAGTTGAACTCCATGCAGCAACATGTTAAGAATCTTCGCGGTCTGCTATATGACCTCGAAGAAGAAGTGCAAATACAGGGGAGGCTTCTCGAGGAAACCATGCAAACACTGGCAGATGAGCGAGTTAAGCATAGCGAGAAAATTCTGCAGATAGCATCTGAGTCCTTTAAGAAGGGCTTTGACTCGGACAACAGTGCCTACAGTGACAAAGAGAAAGTTGGAGCAGAGCACTGCTAGGATGCCATACTCATCTGCCCCTGGTCAATCATCGCATATTTTTGAATTCGCCTTGTTGATCCCTTGGCCCACTGGGCTATTGGTATTATCCTGGCAACTTGCGAGCAACTTGGGCTGTCTAATAGGTGGGGAGAAGTGAACGTTGATAAGGTTGTGCTGAACCTTCTAAAGGAGTCCCTACTCTCCCGAATGATCTCAAACATGGGGAGACTTTCCCCTAGTACATGGATGCGCTGAAGCGCGGATCTCAAGAGTTTCTCTAAGCGGATCCTGCTGCTTCAGAGACCAATTCACACTAGGGTCTGTTCCTTATCCCGTGCTCCCCTGGACTTCAAACCGGGTTAACAAATTATCATGGGTTCTGCACTCGGTATGATTATCTTAACTGTTAGTTATTATGTGTTTCTAATCTGGGTCTCTCATATTTGCTTACTAATTTCTCTTGCGTATAGGTTGAAGGTAAATGAAATGTGATAATTTAATGCTTCTAGGCTTGACTCAGTCAACATCTTACTTACATTTATTTTTCTATATTAGGAGGCATGTGGATCCTATTTACCCGAGCACCGTACGTCCACTTCGAAGGGAACCTCTGTAACAACGCCAGAGCCCGCTGATGGGACCCAACGAAGTACCCTGAGATCTGAGGAGAGTAGGTGATGAAGCTCTCCCCCCAATCTCCCTAACCCTTCTATGCCGTATGCGGGTCGGCTCCGTGTTGTAATCATAAAATGTTCAAGGGTTCCACAAATAATTTACATTTCTATCAAAAATAATTATTTTGTGGTCGTGAATGCCTTTACTCAGTCATTTTGAACTATTTATTCATTTTTCCATATGTTAATATGTGATGCTATGCTAATCTCGGTTGAAGCTTTTGTCTATATTAGTTTGCTTGCGAATGACTGTTATTTCTTGCACTATTCTATTTGTTTCAAGCTTTTTTCCTTTCGCTCATATGTTTCTTCCCTAAGACACATATTTTTTGTTTGGAACCCCATATAATTGTTTTGATGATAGTTATCGAAACACACATTTAAAATTTACTTAAGTGTTAACCAACACATAAAGTAACATGTTTTGTATATGAGAGTTGATCTATTATGTAAAGATATTAAGATCTGAATTAAGATATGTCCATAGGAGATCAACTTAGACTTAAGTTTTATTCTTATGTTAGATTACATATTAACTTGTAAAGGAACAGATCGTGAGCCACGATCTGGTCCTTATCCAATCTGTAATACACTTAGTATTCTCAAAGATGCCGGAATGTAAAGAACATAACGTGAGTCACGGTCCGTATGTATAGGGCATCTTTTCTTAGACTAAGTCTTGCAGCAGAGCATACAAGACACAAAACGAAGGAGACGTTCTGTTACAGACACAGAACGTAGGAAACATTCTGTCCAGATATTGCATAACATAGAGTATCCCAAATCACAGAAGGTCATTTAACAGATCATGGAATGATCTATTCAGCACATAGATCAAGGGGTGATATGTGACATGCTTAAGGGATTAATGATCAACCTAAATGGGTCATCTGTTCTTTAGTACACTTTGGTGCCACATAGGCTTCGTTCTCATATACTTATTCTGGAATTAGAATTTGAATACTAGGAAATGATGTGTTGGGAACCCGTCACGCAATTTAGTTTTGATGATGTTCTTTTGAAACACACTTAGATTTATTTCATGTCTTGTTTTGTAATACCCTCAAAGTCTAATTAGTGCTTAATTACTAATTAGAGATTTAAAAAGGCTTTGCATCCTTAGGGGATAAAAGTAGAAATTTTAAAATTTCAAGGCACTTAGTTGTAATTAGTGAAGATGGATGATTTAAGTGTGACTTAAGCATGATTTAAGAATGTTAGTATATCATATAGAGATGATCATAAATAAATAAATTTCTAAAATTCTCTAGAATATTGTAGAAAGTGGTGAATAATCACTAATTTTATTAAATCAAAATAAAATTAATTATTATTTATATAAACATCTAGATTTCACTATTCAAGAAAGACATCAACAAAATTTCTTCCTCTTCTCCCTCCATAATTTTCAAAAAATTTCCTCCTACCAACACCAAAAATTTTTCTTCTCCCAAGCACAATAGTATAATTCCAAGCCACCTCAACCATAAAGATTAGCAAATTGAAGGTAAATAATCCTTTTTCATCATACTTTGGTGTTTTAAATTTTGGATAAATTATGATTTGAAGTATGATGAAGGAAGATTAGAGATTTGAGAATATTATTGAAGTTCTTGTTGTTTTTACGATTTAATTATGCATGAAGAGGAAGAATATGTAGAAATATGATGAATTAGATGAAGATATGGCTTTAGGGTTGAGTTTAAATTTATGTTAATACTTGTGATGCTATGCTTAAATCAAGTTGATATTCATGTAATTGAGCATGCTTAAACATAAGATTAGAAAGAAATTTGAGGAAAAATCAAGATATGAAAATTATGTGATTTTTGAAAATAGTAAGAAATGAAGAGCTATGGGATTTTGATTTTATTTGTTTAAATTGATATCATATTTGAGTTTATTGGCATGAATAATGTCTAGAATAATTTATTTAGAATTTTTCAATCATTAGAAATGAACTTTCAAAATTTAGTTAGTTTATGGAGTTTGTAAGGTTATATATATGTTGATGTTATTTAGATGGAGTGATGATGCATTAGAGTTTATTAAGCAATATTAAGCATAGTTAAATCAAGAGATTAAAGATAGAGTCATTCTTACATTACGATCTTTAATTTTCAAGAAGGGCATGATTAAAACTTATATATAGAGATTTTATTTGTTTGATGTAATGTGATATTTGAGATAAGGAATGAATATAATGGCTAATGTGAATTTATTGGATTTTGTTAGCCAAGTATGTGAAAGTTAGAATTTGTTAGTTTAGTACGTAAAGAAGTGAGGTAATAACATGAATAAGATAAGTAATTAATATAGCACAAAGATAGAAGGATGCAATAGCCGAAGAACTTATAATTATAATAGTTGACAATCAAGTAAATTACAAGAAGAAAATGAGATTGTGAATTGATGATTCCATAGAAAAGAGTATGATTTCTTATTCTTAAACGTTTTATTAATGTAAGGTTCAGCTGAGAAAGGGAAAGAAGAAAAGAAAGAAAGAGACGAAGCCTCGGGTTAAATAGATTAAACCATCCAGGTGGGCTTTCTAACTAAAGAATGCACATGCTAAAGAATTATTTATGTTTTGATATGTTCATTATGTTATTAGATGTTGACTTGCCTGTTTTGAGCATGTTGCATGTACCCATCTACAACAGAATTACGATATCGGCCCTATGCCGGACGAGCTGCCGGTAAGGGTTTGTGTACACATAAGACCGTGAGCCGGTGAGCGGACTGGCCGGTCAGAGTGTTTGAGGGGGAGGCCTACCTCTCAACACAAGAAAGTAGATATGGTATTTTAGATTTCAGATAATTGTCTACAGACACATGACATGCATATTCAGTTTTTATTGCTTTCAGAAAGAAAAGATATATGTTTAAAGAAGAGTATGCAGGTTATTTTCTTAAAAACCCTGTATATGCTAAAGTTGGCAAGTCAGCAATATAGATCTAAGAGCAAGTTTTAAATGTTTTGGCATGTGTCCACTGAGTGCTTTAAGTACTCACGCACTGCATGTGTTTCTAAACGTGCAGGTTGAGCTGAGAGATGGCAATTGGAGCTGAACACTGTAGTTATTTTGACATGTAAATTAATGAGTGGGTTATGGTCATTTTGTTAAACTTTGCTGAAACATACTTTGTAAGCCCTGAGCTATATGTCGTCATACATACAGCTCATCCACTCTTCCTGTTGCAGAACTCAGTTCCCTTTTATTGTTAGTTTGAATATTTGGTACCATTATGTTCTGATAGCTTGTGAGATCCTATTTGGTATTTTCTTTGTGAATCATCATGTTAAACCCCTTTTCTTGGTTGTTGGAGTTTTACTTTTGGTAAATTGAATCTTAAGTTTCATAATTTGTCCAAGTTTTGTTTTCATTAGAAACAGGGCAGCGTATTGAAACCCCTTTTCTGGGCGCCTTATCTGTCCAAATTCATGAAAAATGGATACCATTTTAAAGATCTTTTCAATACCTTTCTAACAGTTCTTTCGGATATCAATTTGGAGTCCGGATGCGTAAGTTATGAGCTTTTGAGGTTAAAGTGTCAAGTCTGCCCTGAAAACCCTGCGAAAATTTGATTCAATTTATCCTTGAGACTAAATTTCATTTTCAAGAGTTTCCTAAGTTAACCGAGTCATGGTCTAATTACTTAACTAAGAAAGGGTTAAGAAATTGGGCTTTGACATGTTTGCTAAACCCAGACTGCTCATATGGAACATGTTACTTTATTAGAAGTGAACTTAATAGAAGAGCAAGCTTGTTTTGTTTAGACCAGGTTAGCCGATGACTACAATGTACATGACTCAAATACTTTTAAGTATTTTGTCCTATATGAAGTCATCTAGTTAGATAGTCTTCTGGATATTTGAAGCAGACCAGCTCACCTGAAGTAAGCAGACCACCTGATAAAAGGTCACTCAATCTGGACCAAACCTGGTTTCACCCAGTTGTTAACACCATCTTTTGGAGATATTTTTTGACCTGATCACCTCGCTGGCAGAGGACTTGACCTGCTTGACCAGACCAGCTTGGAAGAGTGAACCTGTCTCTTACAGATGACTTAGATGGAGACTTGGTGAAACTTCAGATATACAATAAGTCATCTGATGTTTACACCTAGTCATCTGATATTTCTCTAAGTCATCTGGTATACAATGCGTCACCTTATGAACTTAGAGAATCTCATCCTTTATGCCACGTCACCAGATCTTTTATAGAAGGAAAGAGAATCAATCAGAGATCAAGAAGGAAGGTGAATCAATTGAAAGGTCAAAGAAAGGGAAGAGATCAATCAGCTATCTTCTTTCCATAATCAGAGCGATTCAGTCAACCATTCCTACAAGGCAAGAGGATCAAATCAGAGATTCACATCTTTGATTGACAATCAACATTTAAAGCATGCCAATCAACCTCAAAGGTCAGAATTTTGAATTATGCACCTATAAAAGCTTCGAACAACATCTGGAGGATGACTCACGAACCTGCGCACAAACTTACAAGATGAAACTCTGTTCAGAAATGTACTCTACCATTGAAGCATTCATCGAGGAGATTTCACAAATCCAGATTGTGTTCAAGCCGTTCGTGATCGAAATCACACCAACCTCGACTCAAGTCTGTCTTATCGAGAAGAAGGAGGAATATATCTTTGCTAGCTAGTAGTTTTTCTAGTGGATTAACGTGAATGTATTTTGTAGCAGATCTATCTACAAGTTGTAAGGGACATGACCATATTCGTGCACAAGTTTCATTCTAGTTTTGATTGGAACTTGTGGCTCGTTATCAGCGAGTATAAAGAAGAGAGTATCCTAGTAGTGGATAACCAATCTAGTTTTGATTGGACCATGGATGTAGGGGGTTTCCCGAACCACGTAAAAACAACTATGTTCTTTACTTTACGTATTTATTTTTAAGTTGTTTATTCACTAACCCAACACTTGCATTCAAACTTGCATTGATTTAATCAATTTCTAATATAATTGGCTAAGTATTTAAAAAGGTTTTTCCAATAAAGAGCAACAGATTATATCCACCATATTCTTCACACTACACTCTGTTGGATAACAAGATTACTCTTGCTATCTTCTTAGCGTAATACACCAGAGAGACATTATTTAGACAGATCACTAGACGACCTGGTAGTGAACCTGGTCTGTCAAACTTAGCAATCTCTCTTCGAGAAAGCTTAATCTCTCTAAGTAATTTGTCAAGTAAACTGAAAAGTTTGTATTTAGTTCTTTCGGGACCAACACGATGCCATACCTTAAATGGAAACAAATGACACATCGCTGACAAGGAGTACATTCTAACAGCAAGTTCGTGCGCTTAAAGCATTCCAACAACTAGTTCGTGATTTATTCGTCTATATATACTCCTTCAAGGATTATACAACAACTACTCGATTCCAAGCGATCAAATTCTACAGAAATATTTAAAGCTTTCGAAGTTTTCATACGGTCAAGCGATCAAACTCCCCCAACTTCACTTAGCCTTTTCTGCACTTATAGAATCCATTGTTCTTAGCAATTAGTTGATTATATCTTAAGCTAGAACACTCCCCACCTAGAACTAAACTTGTATTAAGATACACAACACTGTAATCTTTAGTTGTATTTTTCCTCTATCCTTCAAGCTTTTGGAAGAGATTTCAAACTTTGTAAAACCAGTAAGTATAAAGGTCACAACCTTATTCTTGCACAACACAAATCAAGTTTAGATTTTTTGTTGTGACTGGTTCTTTGCCAGTCTAAAGAAGCGAGGATATTTTCGCAAGTTAGTGAATTTACTATCAAGTTGATAGTTCGTGGACGTAGGGGGTTTATCCGAACCACGTTAAAATTTATGTTCTTTATCTCTTGTTTAATACCTTGTTTATTGCATTTATTCATGATACATATTCTGTTAGTGCATAATCTGTAAATAAACATCTTAAAGAACACTTGGTTAAAACAAAAAGGTTTTCTAAATTGAGCAACAGACTAACCACTTCTGCACAAATTGTACTCGCATCTTCTGTGAGCATAAAACACGATTTACAGATCTTGCCCCTATCTGGTTCTTCTTATGTGTTTCCAAAACACAGATTCCAGAACAACAGATCACCAACTTTCTATGTTGTGTGATCACAATGTGTTTGCTTTTAATTTAACAAGAAAATGAGAAAAGTTGACATTGGTGTATTCCCCCCCCCCCCTCCATACATCAATAGTTGCTCAATCGGGACCAACAAGTGGTATTAGAGCAGTGTATCTAACTTGATCACTGTATCTGTTTCATGATATTTCACAATCTGCATATCATTCACTAACTATTTGCTCTATGGATTCTAATGTTCTTAGAGCATGTGAAGAATTCTCTATACAATGATATAGAGACTGGAGCTTCAGAATCAAGATGTGCCTTGAAGCCTATCATATTTTTATGTGGGATGTGATCGAAAACGGACCCACTCCCGTCTATGACAAACCAAAGATGTCTATCGAAGGAGGTAAAGGAATAGAAGCAGTTGTAGTCTATGAAAAGGTGTTGAAAAACACAAGAAACAATACAACAGAAGGAAGGAAAGAAGCTGGTCTTGACCACAATCCTAAAGTCTTGATCTCAAGCACTGTCAAGGGGATCTACCTAGCTACCATTCGAGACTTGAAGACAACAAAGGAAATGTGGGATGCTCTCAAAGCACTATCCGTTGGTTCTGAAGAAATGTTGGAGAACAATCTATCTCAAGTTTGTACCAAGTTTGAAGAATTCAAAATGCTTCCATCTGAAGGCATTGAAGAAATGAAGATCAGTTCACGAAGATCACACTGGAGGTGTTCATAATCAACAAGAAGTACACTCAACGTGAACTAAACTTAAGGGTTATTCGTGCATTGTCACCAAATTGACATGTTTATTCTGTTGTATATCCTATGCGTCCAAATTTTAATATTATGACTTCTGAAGAATTGTTTAATGCTCTCATTGGTAATGAGTTTGAAATGCGTAGGATACATGAAGCAACAAAAGCTTGTACCAGCAAGCAACATGAGAAGTAGAAGAAGGAAAAAGAAGTAGCTTTCAAAGCAAGTGACGGGGCTCAGACGTCATCACCCAGTCAAGATAAATTTATAATTTTTCCTATTCTTTAAACTAAGTTCGGCCAGTGGTAAGTATATGGTCGATCCCACAGGGAGTTTGTGTACTCTTTCTCTCTGTCACGATTTATATTTTTATAGAGGGCCTACCTCAGACAGGGAAGTAACCAAGACCTGAAATAAAACAAAAGAAAAATAAAAAGAAAAAACAATACTTGGCTTGGGTTGGTCAAGTTGTATAAAATCAGATCCAACACTTTAGGAACACACACATGCAACTACGTTGGCCAAGTTAGACCTCACAATGATAAGTTGATCTTAGCAAAAATTATTTAACCTAAACCAAGTATTAAAATTACCTAGGAATAAATAAAGGAAAAAAAATGAAAAGATAAAAGGAAACATACTAGAATTATATAGAAAACGGAAAACAATCCATGGCAGGACCAACCCTAACCAAGGCAAATAAATACAAGGATATAAAAGGTGTCGAAGGCTTCGTTTCTTCCTCCCTTAAACTCTCAAAACATCAATCTATAATATACTAAGAGAAGGAACGAAGTGTGTGAGTGGTTCGTGCAGCAGCGGCTCTCCTTCACGTACTTCATGGTATGTTATCATGCTGACTGCTGTTGCGACCAGGGCTTTATATAGAAGTTGGAGTGGGCTGTGGGCCAAGCCCATGACATTCTGAGCAAGGTAAGGTTTCAAGGGATTTCTTTCCTTGTGCATAAATATCTCCAAATATAACCATCCCTATCATCAATGAGGTCCAAATCTTGCATATCTATTGTGTAAGGAAATAAGATTTATTTCCTTATTTTCTCGCGACTTCCAGGATCTTCCGCACCTTGCACAAGGACATGATCAAAACGTGCGTCGTATGCACCTTGCCTTTCAACTTGCCCGAACTACATTTACTTCTGCTCCAAGCTTCTCCACGTGGCATAAAGTATTCTGGATGAACGTTCTCCTTGCCGTCTTGCTCAAGGTCATGCCTTGTGCTTCGTCTTGCCCAGGATCTAATTTTTCTTTGTGGCGGCTAGGGTTTGTATGGAAGATCTTCTTTTCTTGTTGAGTGGATCCCTAATATCTCCAGCAATTCACCACCTTGATTCTTTCCTTATGTTGCTTTGGCAGGATAAAGGAAATATATATTTCCTTGTTCGTGCTCCGCAATCTGCTTCCGCTCCTCCAAAGATCTTGTCAAATCTTTTCTTTTCAGCTCCTCGTTCGCCAGGTACTCCATCTTGGGCACAAAGAGTCTCGGAACGGCTTGCCAAGGTGTTTCTTAAGAAACCTCGCCTCCAGCTTTGAAATGTCAGGTCCAGATCCCTCACGGTACATTATCCTAAGTACATATGTTCCTTGCTCAAGATATTACAACGCCTGAAATTTGCCTCTTTCACTGAATGTGGCCTGACTTGCCCAAGACTCTTCCCGACTACCTGTCTCACAAAAGTGTGTCATCCCAGACAAAATAACACAAAAAAAAAGAAAAGAAGACTCTATCTATATTTCAAGATTCAACTTGCCCTAAAACAGACAAAAATACAACTTGCCCTAAAATAAAAGGAAATAAAAGACTCAAACACCAACAATCAATGCAAATAGAGAGTGAGAACATAAATCGAGCAATCATTCTCAAGTAGCTCAAGATAGCAGTCAAGTGAACATATGAGAAACTTCCTCACCCCCTCAACACTCCGTGTTTAGGGTTTAGTGTTTACGCTTGGAAGATTGCTTGATCAAGGTAGTTCCATAGGCTTGCTTGCCCACTCAAAGTCTCCACCATCTTATTCTGGTCAAGGAATCTATCTTTAGGTTTTTGTAGTGTTGTAACATGGCTTGAGGCATAAGGTATGAAGTATTTGGAACAGGGCTAAAGGTTGGTATGAACTAGAGTCTTGGGCAATTCTTTGAATTGTAGAGCACACTTAACTTTTCCCTGGCCTTAGCACACTTATTTATGGGGGATATTTTATGGATTTTTCTGAATTTTTCTACCCCTTACCCTTTTTGTAGACACCCCCGTATTTTATAATTTTTTATTTTTTTTGGATTTTTTTGGACTGCCAGGTTGGAAGCCAAGGCAGTTAATCTGGGGGTGTTTCTCGCCCTTCTCCTTGCTCCTTATATTTCTTCTTGCCCTAGATTCACCTGACCAAGGGTAGACTTATCTTTTATGATTTATATATTTATGTGTGAGGCAAAAATAACATTGAAGGCTCAAAGTGGCTAGTAAAGGATATAAATATGTCTTGGTAGGCGTTTTTGGCTCTGGGTTATTTGACAAAAAATGTGCCTAAGTCATCTACAGTTCTCAACCAGGTCTGCTGGGTCTTGACAAAGAGGACAGACAAGTTCTAGCACAAACTGAGTCAAACATCTTTATACACACAGAAAAAAAAATGCTAAATAGATGCATATAACATTTTAGGCTCAAATCTCACAAGGTTCATGCTCAGAAGACTACTTTTCCATCATATTCTACTGTCCTAGAACGTGCCCAAGACATGCTAAAAAAAACTCCTTATTACCTATCATGCTCAAGACTCTGCATATAACATGCTGGCAAGACTCACGAACTAAAAATACAAAAATAAAAAAAAAACACGCGCGACTAACAAAAAGCAGGGGTCTCTCCCACTCACACACTTTGCTCAAGACAAAGTGTTAGAATGATTAAGGTCCCCGTGCAAAAAACAAGACATGCACGAAACAAGACAAAAACAAAAACAAAAACAAAGGGAGGACAAATTTAGCAAGACTCAAGATGAAAACCTGTAAGGCTTGGGCAAGGAATGTGAGCAGAGCGGCTGGATCTCCTGTATGGTCAAGACGCTGGTTTGGATGGGTGGGCGGGTAGGATAGTATTTGCAACTACTGTGTTTTCCAACCTCTGGAATATTTTTGCCTCAGTTCTGACTCTAGTGCCAATCGCCTTGGTCAAGTCTGCACATGTGAACTGAACACCCCTTCGAGGAAGAACAAGCCCCCTCAAAAGGCACATCAAATCAAACAAAAAACAAAGACGACCCACCCCACTCACACACTTTGCTTAAGGCAAAGTGCTAGAATGGTTAAGACTGCCATAAAACAAAATAAAAACAAAATATAGAAAAGGATACCGATGTCCATTGACTTCCGCCATGAGTTGGGCCATGGACTTGCCCAAGCGGCTTGCCTCAACCTTCCATTATGCAGCTCTCTTGGTCACATAAAAGGTTAGAATCGAACATACAAAATAAAGGAAAAGACTATATCAAGGTAGAGAGAAAATACTATCTGACGGGGCTCCGTCATCATCACCCAGTCAAGATAAATTTATAAGTTTTCCTATTCTTTACACTAAGTTCCGCTAGTGGTAAGTATATGGTCGATCCCACAGGGAGTTGGTGTACTCTCTCTCTCTATCACGATTTTATATATTTTATAGAGGGGCCTGCCTCGGGTAGGGAAGTAACCAAGATCTTAAATAAAACAAAAGAAAAGTAAAAAGTAAAAAGATAATTGGTTTGGGGTTCAACTGGTTACGCCTAGATCAACTCCTTGGTCATCGGTGCAAAGATTCTCATTGCATACACATGTCATTGGTTAAAGGCGAGCTTAAGAATGGAGTTTTACTCCTACCACCCAAACGCATCACTTATGCAGCCCCTTTTTAATCGTCACGTAGCCATCGAAGCCCCACCCAACATACCTTTTCAACCCAGAAGGTAAGGGTTACTCATCCCTTTATCCCCCTTGCACAAGATTGCTCCTAGACCAAGCTTACTCTAGCATACCCAAATAAGCATTTGCGGGGAACACAACAACCATGGGCACACCATATCAGATGCCCATCCCATGGCGTCCCCGCCTACATCACCGCGTTGATCCCTCTGGTTGGCAAGTAGAGAGTTGCTAAAACTTGGAGTTTCCAGCTTGTAGTTGTAACCTGACCTTGCTCAAGACGTCGCCGCGCGCTCAACTCCAAGGGGTTGGTCAAGTTGTATAAAATCAGATCCAGCACTTTAGGAACACACACATGCAACTACGTTGGCCAAGTTAGACCTCACAATGATAAGTTGATCTTAACTGAACTTTTTTAACCAAAACCAAGTATTAAAATTTCCTAGACATAAATAAAGGAAATGAAAATGAAAAGATAAAAGGAAACGTATTAGAATTATATAGAAAACGGAAAGCAATCCATGATAGGACCAACCCTGACTAAGGCAAATAAATACAAGGAATATAAAAGGTGCCCAAAGGTTTCGTTTCTTCCTCCCTTAGACTCTCAAAATATCAATCTATAATATACTAAGAAAAGGAACGAAGAGTGTGAGTGGTTCGTGGAGCAGCGGCTCTCCTCCACGTACTTCATGTTATGCTATCGTGCTGAATGCTATTGCGACCAGGGCTTTATATAGAAGCTAGAGTGGGCTGTGGGCCAGGCCCATGACGTTCTGATTAAGCTAGGGCTTCTAGGGATTTCTTTCCTTGGATAAATATGTCAAAATACATCCATCCCTATCATCAATGAGGTCCAAATCGTGCATATCCATTGTGTAAGGAAATAAAGATTTATTTCCTTATTTTCTCAGAGCTGTCAGGATCTTCCGCACCTTGCCCAAGGACATGTTCAAGACGTGCGTCATATGCACCTTGCCTTCTAACTTGCCCGAACTAGTTTTACTTCTGCTCCAAGCTTCTCCACGTGGCATAAATTATTCTGGATGAACGTTCTCCTCCCCGTCTTGCTCAAGTTCATGCCTTGTGCTTCGTCTTGCTTAGGATCTAACTTATCTTGGTGGCGGCTAGGGTTTGTATGGAAGATCTTCTTTCCTTGTTGAGTGGATCCCTAGTATCTCCAACAGTTGACCACCTTGATTCTTTCCTTATGTAGCTTTGGCAGGATAAAGGAAATATATCTTTCCCTGTTCGTGCTCTACGGTTAGAATCTACATCCGCTCCTCCAAAGATCTCGTCAAATCTTTTATTTTCTGGTCCTCGTTCGCTAGGTACGCCATCTTGATCATAGAGAGTCTCTGAATGGCTTGCCCAAGGTGTTTCTCAAGAAACCTCACCTCCAGCTTTGAAATGTCAAGTCCAGATCCTGCATGGTACATTGTCTTAAACACAGATGTTCCTTGTTTAATGTATTACAACGCCTGGAATTTACCTCTTTCAGGAGTGTGGCCTGACTTGCCCAAGTCTCTTCTCAACTACATATCTCACAAAAGTGTGTCCTCCCAGAAAAAAACACACACAAATAAAGAAAAGAAGACTCTATCTACAGCTAGACATGCTCAAAAATAGCACGAAAAATGGGCTCGTCAGCTAGTCAAGTAGAAAACCTTAAACCTTCATCATCAAATGAAGAGTCCGTGGGAAAGGAAAAATACGCACAAGATTTTTCCATGATGGCTTAATGGCTGAAAAAGCTGGAAACCAGAACAAACAAATACCAAAGATTCTATAAAGACAATAACCATAATTTCAGCAGACCATCAAATGATGACAAGATTGACCAGAAAGATTAGGTAAAATCATCCAATCATTCTAGGGTCAATCTTGATGATGTTACTTGTTTTGGCTTCAACCGAAAAGGACACTTCAAAACAGATTACCCTGAACTTAACATATCAGAACGTGAAGAAATAAGAGCTAAACGCGACAAAAAGCTCAAAGAATTAAGAAAAACGATGAATGTTGAAGAGAATGCAGGAAGCTCAAGCAGGAACTTCTTTGATTCTTTATCAGATAATGACTAAGCTCTCTTCGCGCAAGAAGTATTTATAGAAGTTGATGGAGGATTCTACATGGGAATGAACAACGGATTGGATCAATTTGAGGTAAATGTATGTTCATCTAATTCATCTAAGTTGCTTATGTATGATTCTGCCATTTAAGATGAAGCATACCAAGATAATGAGGAAGAAAATGACGATGAAGAACCACCAGAGAGGATGTCATGGGATGAATTCATACAAACTCTCGAAGACTACAAGAGATTTCAAGAAATGGTTGAGTGCTTGCTGAAAAGAAATGACTCTCTCAAAACAACATTCATCCAGATGAAGGATGTAAGCAAAGTCTTCACAGAACGTCAACATTATCTGTGTAAACAAATCACGAAGAAGGATGAGGAGATCATCGCACTAAATGCAAAAATCAACGATATCCTAGAAAGGTATGATGCACTGTCAAAACAAGCAGCAGAAGAGAAGACATACATCAACAAATTCCACAGAAACAGAGATATGATGAGAGATTATATCGCCGAGAGACACAAAAAGGCAGATTTAAAAGGCATTGGATGCACAGAAGACAAACCTGTCAAGAAAACATAATTTGTAAAAGCACAAGGGAAGACAAAGGTAAGTTCGTGGAACATAACAGGAAGGCCCAGTCCAACCAGATAATGAAACTGCAGAACCCGACCAAGCAACCCCAAGCTATTCTTATCAAACAGAACAACAGAAGCAACCAGAACCTGCTAGAGTATTCAATGAAAACAAAGGAGTTGGGTACAAGAAGAAAGCAATTTTTGTGAAGAAACATGCATCTACTCCCACAACTGTTGTCGCATAGAAGAAGACAACGTAACAGAACAAAGGTCCAAGAGAGCAGAAAGCTAAGACAACAAAACATCCAAAGCAGGAACAACAAAAGAATAAGGAAACTTCACCTACAAAGAACATAGTACAAAACATAATAGAGAAGGGACAGATCTACGTCGAGTTCAGGGGCCGGCATATCAAATCTAACTCTAACTCTTTCTTTTCTCTTCATTTATGGGTTCCAATTAGAAATTTTGTTACTAACAAAGCAACCGTTTCCCTATAAAAGAGTATTTTCTTTTGCAGTGACATCCTTTTATCCTTATAAAAGTGGTGCTGATATTATTCCCTATCAAATTCTCCTCCTAATCTAAAAAAGTAACCTCTATCATCTTATGAGTCAGACCCTATTATCAAGTTCTGGCAAAATCCTACCTTTTTCGAGGGTTTTCTTCATAATTTTGAAGCATATACTCTCGGGTACTGCTCTCTATCCTAATTATTACATGACATAGCATGTAAGAATTTATAATTACCCTTTTGACTGTTGAGTTACTGTACCCGTCTTTTCAGAATCATGTCCTTGGGAACTTCATCGGTCGCTTAATCTTAACCACGAGATTAAGAAATCCTCTCTCATTCGGACGCTACACGTGTGGATTTATTTCCACCTTTTGTAAAACAAGTCCGCCTATAAATTGGAGCCTTAACATATTTCTTCAAAAACCTACGAGCATTTCCTCATCGAATCATCTCTACCATTTCTACCTTTAACCCCATCATTACTCGAAAGTAAATTTCTATGCAATCTATCGTATGCTCTTTGTCTTTGTAATATAATGATGCTTGCTTTCTAACACATTTTTCCCCCTTTTCTCGAGCCAACGGAAATGTTAAACTTAGTTCAACTTTATATCCTGGATTGTATGATTTTAGTTATTAATCATACTAGTTACTCTTCCACAAGATTTATTTCTTTCTTTTGAGTTTAAAATAAGCATTTGCTATTTTATTTTTCTTTCGTAGCATTGATATAACTTTACCGGAAAAACTCAAGAAGACTGCACGAGAAAGGGCCGTAAAAATCATGGCCGAACGGGCCCTCGCTGACGCTGAATAAGAATGTAAAGAAAAAAAGATGAACTCTCTTCGTCAAGAAGTCGAACATCTTCACGGTCAACTACATGACCTCGAAGAGGAATTTCAAATGCAAGCAAAATTTTACGAGGATTGCATGCAAACTTTGGAGGATGAACGTGTCAAGCACGGGGAGAATATTCTTAATACAACTTCTTAATCTTACTGGAGGGGCTTTGAGTCGGGTGAAGCCTCCTTTAACAACAATGCTTACATCAGCGGGGAAAGAACTAGGGCAGAACTATGTCGTGACGCCATTCTCCTCTCCCCCTCTGGCCAGAGACTATTCCATTGGATTGTCTCTGATTTGCCAGAGGACTACATTTACTGACACTAATGCAGGGCTAGGCTTGCTGAGCCCTTGGCTCACTGGGCCATTGATATCATCATGGCCACATGTGAGCAGCTCGACATGTCCGATTGTTGGAATGAAGGGAACGTTGACAAGGTTCTGCTGAACCTTTTGAATTATCCCCTGACTCTCCCCAAACACCCCAAACACGAGGAGGCGTACCTCTGGTACATGGATGTACTCAAGCGTGGGGCCCAAGAGTTCCTCCAGGCCAACCTAGCTGTCTCAGAGACTAACCCGCTCTGGGGTTCTGTCCCCTATCCGGTGCTTCCATGGACCTCACATCGGGTAAATAAATTGTCCCCGATTTCTAAATTCGGTATGATATCTACCCTAATGATCAGCTATCATGTATTTGTATTTTTCTTTTCTGACATTTTCTTATAATCTTCTCTTGCATACAGGTTGAAGGTAAAAACCATGTATTAATTTAATACCTATGGGCCTAATTATGTTAAACCTTTTACTTACATTTGTTTTCCTCTGTCAGGAGGCGCATGGATCAGTCCCACCTAAGGACCGCCCGTCAGCTAAGCTTGTCAATGGATGGATAAAATTCGGATCAAAACTGTTAAAATTGCCACAATCCTAGAATCAGAACCAAACTGTTAAATATCGGATCCAGACTGGACCCAGACCGTTAATTAAATTATAAATCGTTTCAGGCCGGGAGAATACCCATGAGTATTATTGGGTATGAGTCACCCATGAGGATTGCTAAGTTTTATTCATATAAGTATTCTAGTCACCAATTTATTAAAACGAATCCGGATTTCAAATAATTAATTGTTCATTTTTAATTTTTTTCAATTGTATTGCTATCTGTTGACATGAAATTAGCTACAAATATATTTGAAATAATAACTTAAAATTATATATGCTAAAAAAAATTATTTTGGTAATATTTGGATTATGCATATATTTTAGACATGATTACCTTTAAACTTTCAATACGACTACAATTACTAGTTATGCATTAAACGAAAATTCACTTTTATTTTATTTATCCATTATTAAAAAAATCATTTAAATTCCATTATTAATATTTTACGATCTATATGTGTTTATTGAGTGAGTGAGTACATTTATTATTGAATCAGGACATACAAAATCTTCGTCTACGATCAATGATGTAACACGAGATATTATGAAATATCATTTTTAATGATAAAAAAATTAAAATTTTTTTTGATCGGGTTGGGTCGGGCTAGAACTGGAACCGTTCCTTACGGGTCGGGTCGGGTCGGGTCGGGTCGGGTCGGGTCTGGACCGACCATGAGCGGGTTTGTTTGGGTCTGGAACCAGAACCAGAATCATAATTTTGAAATGAGCTAGTTTTGACTGCATTCGGGTCCGGTTCGTGTTTTACCTACCCATTAATAAGCCTACTTTCAACCTTCAAAGGGACCTCAAGAAAAATGCCAGAGCCTGTAGGGGAGATCGAAAAAAGTGGCCCTAGGCCTGAGGAGAGTCGATGCTGATGGCCCCTACCCAATATCTCTAAGTTTCATTACTCCGTATGCGGGTCGGCTTCGCATTGTAATCTGAAGTGTCTAGGTGTTTAAAAATCAATTTACTTTTTTGTCACAAAACACTCTTCATTATGTTTATGGCAAGTGCCTCTAATCGGTCATTTTAATCTGATTATGAACATTACTTTTTTGTTAACATGCTATGTGTTGGGAAGTGGACTCCAGCACCTCCCGGAGGGTGGGTCCTCCGTGTATCGTACCCAAGAGAGCTTATGGGAGTGTGGTCTGCCTCAGTCGAAAAGGGCCTGCACTACCATTGTTGATAAGAGGTTAAAACAATTGATTAGTACAACTCATACCAATATGGTGCATCATCTTTTCAGGTGACCCCTTAGTAGAAACTCCAAGGTTAAGCATGATTGGTTTGGAGCAATACTATGATGGGTGACCTATTGGGAACTGTCCCACGTCAGCCTATCAGTGAGGAAAAAGTAGACTGGGAAAGAAAGTGTTGGTGTGTGGGGCCAGTACATCAATTCTGATGCGAACTCCCGATCCAACAATAGATATCAGAGCCGGAGCTTTGGATGTGAATAATCGAATCAGGCGGAGCCATCCATAGGCGTTGTGCCTGAGCGGAGGGGTTGATGGGCACAAAACCTTCAGGGTTCTGACGATTCACGGCCGTAATCCAAGGTGAGAGATTGACGGTCCTTCTGGGTGTCATAGGTAGCCCCATGGCCCGAGTTCGAAGGAGCTCCAACATATGCTCTCAAGGTCCGAAGCATCATCCAGAGTACTGGGATGGTCCTGAGGGGGGATTGTTGGGAAGTGGACTCTAGCACCTCCCGGAGGGTAGGTCCTCCGTGTATCGTACCCGAGAGAGCTTATGGGAGTGCGGCCTGTCTCAGTCGAAAAGGGTCTGCACTACCTTTGTTGACGAGAGGTTAAAGAAATTGATTAGTACTACCCATACCAACATGGTGCATCATCGACAAAATAGGTTGGGAAAGAAAGTGTTGGTGTGTGGGGCCAGTACGTCAATTCCGGGAGGTGCGAGATTGACTGATGCATATCCTCTCAAAGTCCGATGCATCCTTCAGAGTACCGGGATGGTGCTGAGGGGGGGATTATCCGTGTATCATACCTGAGAGAGCCTATGGGAGTGCGGCCTGCCTCAGTCGAAAAGGGTCTGCACTACTATTGTTGACGAGATGTTAAATGAATTGATTAGTACTACTTATACCAACATGATGCATCTTTTCAGGTGACCCCTTAGTAGAAACTCCAAGGTTAAGCGTGCTTGGCTTGGAATAATACTATGATGGGTGACCTATTGGGAAGTGTCCTGATTTAGCCTGTCAGTGGGCCAGTCCATCAATTCTGATGGGCGCTCCTGATCCAACACTATGAAATGCTATCCACAATCGATGCTTCTACTTATATTGACCTATCTGCGTATGATTGCTATTTCGCATTATTTTAGTTGCTTCATACCTTTATATGCTCGTTTACATGTTTCTTCTTTAAAACACATATTTTCCACCATAATAAACAAAAATTGTCTAAGATACTCATGTGCAATGTTGATTTCCGCATACTCAAAGCCCTTGTCATCTTTTTAAGAGCTAAATAAGGAAAAGTCTTTTAACATACCATAAAAACGCAAAACTTCAAAATAGAATCTACATATGACATTTTCTAAAAAGAGAGAAAATTGTACTAGAGTCTCGAGGAATCCTGATCTTCTTTGATTTTTTTAATTAACTTAGGCGAGCTTGCTCTGCCTTTACTTGAAATTTTTTTTATTATTTTTTATTCCCATGCCTCAGATTTTTTTGGCGAGACCAGTCTTTCTTCCTCATGGGCCTCTGTCAACAACTTCTGACCGGATTTTGCTTCTTTTGTTGTTGCATGCTTCTCCTTTTGCTTTTTCCTTTTGTCATCTGTTTCAAAGGAAACTACTTGCATCTGGATTTCTTTCCTTCTCGCTTCTCCCGCCTTTACGGCCTACAAATAACATCTGCGAGATATGTTATGGTCCCCTATGACTTGTCCCACCATATATCCTACGGGGAATTTCATTTTCATTTAATACGTGGACACTACTGCCTGAAAAGAGTTCAAAGTAGGTCTGCCTAGAATCACATTGTATGCTGATGGCATATACACAATAAGAAATATTACGGGTCTAGCCAGTTTTGGCCTCCACCTCCCCCAAATAAGTTGTGAGCGTAGCAGAGCCTAAGGGAACCACTACATCACTTGTGAATCCATGAAGAATTGTGACTACTGGTTTTAGTTCTGCATCTTTCTGTAGTTGATTGAAACAAGTGATGAACATGACATTCATCGCGCTTCCTGTATAGACAAAATTTCTTTTTACATTACATTCGTCAATCTTAGTTGTAATTTCCAGAGCATCCCCACCAGAACTGGATGAAGATCCTCCATCCTTTCATCCAAAAGATATTGTAGGACAGGCCTTTGTTTTAAGAATTTCCATTACTGGGATCTCATTTCGTCATCAGTTCCTCAAAATATAGTCTTTTGGACTTTATCAGGAATATCCGTGGCAATACCTTCATAAATCATGTTAATGGTTCACCTCTGCTGACTGTTTTCTAGTAGAGTTGGTGGCTGTTACGGTGCCTTTCCTTTATTATCCCCTTCTTTCATCCTTTTGTCGTTTTTGTGAAATTCCCTTAGGTTACGATAGTCATTGGTGGCATGTCCATATAATTATGAAATTTACAGAATTTGTCGGATTACGGATGTCTAGGGGGTTTTTCTCCCCAAAATTCACCTTCAAGTGCTCTGACATCAATGAATGGATTGTTTGTGTATTACGGGTAAACCGGGAGATGCACAGATTCCTCAAGGCATTTTTTTTTCTATGAGCAGTAAGAGTCTAAGAATGGACAACTACTGTTGAATGCGCTCTTGACCCTTGGACCATGTAAGTTGTTATTTTGTCTGGGTAAACACAATTCGCTTCGAAGCTACTTTGCTTTGCTGAACCGACAACTTATGGTTTGTTGGTCCCGAAAGAGTAAGGTTTGGTGTATGGGGGGGGGAATACACCAAACACAAACTTTTCAGTTTACTTGGTTATTTAATAGAGAGTTCAAGTTATTCTTAAATAAGAAATTGATCGGCAGATGACTAACCAGATTGATCAGCAGATCGATACCAGATTAGTCCAAACAGATTGCTCTCTAGTGAAGACACTTAGACAATAAAAAGAGTGATCTAATCACTTTCTAAGTATTGTGTGTGCGGAAATATGGTGGATTTAGTTAATGCTCTTGTTTAGAAAACCTTAAGGATTAATCAGATCGTTAAGCAGATTGATTGAGATGCAGATTTTATGATAGTGCAGAATGTTAGAATAATGAACAACTGAAAGTAAATGTGCAGAAATATAAAGAACACAGTTGTTTAACGTGGTTCGGGAAATCCTACGTCCACGATTTGGTCAAAACTAGACCACATTATCCACTACTAGGATATTCTTCTTCTGTATACTCGTGGAGAACGAGCCACAAGTATCAAGGCTAGAAGGATACTTGTGCACGAAATAAGGGTCGTGTCCCTTTACAACAGATTACCTCTACGTTACCACTAGAAAACTACTAGCTAGCAGGGTGATCTCCTTCCTCTCGATAAGACAGACTTGAATCGAGGTTGGGTTGGTGTGATTTAGAATCATAGGTAGTTTGAAGCTCTTAGTCTGGTTCACAGAATGATTACTTGAGAGTATGTTATCAATGTAGCTCGCGTGTTCTCTCCAGATCTTGAACTTCAAATATATAGGCTTTGAATTTAAAATTCTAGCCGTTTGCTGATTGGCGTGAGATTGATTATAGATTGCCAATCAATGATATCCATCATATCTGTTCTTGCTTTGTAGAATACGTTGACTCAATCCTCTAAGT
>JAPKLX010000374.1:101483-137606 GCA_026898415.1 Leonotis leonurus | reverse complement strand
ACTTCTATAGGAATAATTCCTTTACATGCTAAGTCATCTCCTAATCTTTTCTCTATCAGAATTCACTTTATATATATATAGTGATCTGTTAACACGTAGAACGGTATAACTCTACAAAAGGACTAAGTGTGTTTCGAGACAACATCATCAAAACCAAAATACTTAAGGGTTCTCAACATGGTTGTTGGACACGACGACTACCAAAAAGCTCCAATGAAGTTGAATATTTCACATGGAGGAGTGTGCATCTTTATGTTAGGTGTTGAAGGGAAAAATACTCCCGGCTTCTTTGTTACAATTTCTAAAAGATCTTTCGGTTCCATTGTCAGAGTTGTGAACATTCTTTCCGGACGGTCACACTGGTCGAATGGTCTACGTGCCTCAGAGTAAGGCCTCTTCTTTTCATCAAATTTTTTCCTCTCATTAGATCTTTCCTTTTCTTCTAGCTTCCTTTCCTTCTTGAGGTTGGATTGTTTAGCTTTTTTAAATAATCTAGGATCCTCTACATGGATGTACTTTCCAGTTCTGGATAACAAACCTTCGAAATCTCTGGATGGTTTTTCACCAGAGAATCAAAAAACAGTTCGCTACGCATTCCCTCCATGAATGCTTGCACTTATATAGAATGATGCACCTCTAGCATTTTCTGAACTGCGATGTTGAACCTCGTGAGGTATTCCCTCAAGGATTCTTGTTGTTGTTGCTTGATTGTTGTTAGGTGTAGGGAACTTCTCATGGTTCTCCTTGCACTTGAAAATTGATGTAAGAACAATTTCTTTAAATCATCAAAGTAAGAAATTGAGATAGGTGCCTACTGCCTAAACCATTGTTATGTTGGACCTGCGAGAGTAGTGAGAAAAATCCTGCACTTACTACCTCTGAATACTGATGCAGTTGAGCTATGTTATCAAAACGCATTAGATGTCCTATGAATCGGTATTACCCTAATATTCCAAATGCACCGGATGAAAATTTCCCGGTAAAGTGTCCTATTAAATATCCTAGGAAAAAGGACTTTCCTCCGCTACTTAAAGTGGTGGTTTGCTTCGCGAGTTGTTCTCAATCTTGTTTGTAGTAGATCTAGTAACAGATCTTTCACGCGGAGTGCTGTGTGCATATGCTTCTTTTGGTTTAGACTGAGTTTTCTTAAGATATTCGACCTCCTTTCAAAGCTCCTCCATCAAGACTTTCTTCTTTTCCATTTCTTTCTTTTGTTCAGCCATAGTATGTGCCATGCTTCTTCACTGTCTTATGAGAAGGATGGTGGTTGATATGATTCATCTTGTTCTTCTTCTTTCGATCCCAGTGAGCGTTTATCCTTGATTACTTTACCCCCTTCCCCTAGTAGAGGGAATTTTGGAGGTCTGATACTCTCAGGCGTAGGCCTCGATTCGTCAGCAGTTCTGAGTACGATCCCAGCAGAAATTAGCGTTGACTGACCATGGCAACTATTTTTAGCACCCATGCCTCAGGAATTTCTTGAGACGCGCTAGCTTTAGCGCTTTACACAATATTAATAGAGCGGTTAGCACTAGCTCTACATGAGTGGTCTGATTTCCGTCAGGAGGCCGATCTGCAGTGCTAGATCCCACATTTACGCTCTCTACGGAGGATAACTTCGTCATTCTTACTTGCGTTCGATTTCTGTTGATAAACATTTTCATTGATAGAACCCTATGAGGGGCTCGTAATTCCGCAGGATCCACATGTTCAATAAATTATATAAATAATTAATTCTTAACATATAATACCACATAGGAGAATTAATTGTGGAATATACCTTCTCCTTAGTTAGTCCTGCGCTTGCGGAGAGACGAATTGAGTCGTCAACAACAAACCGCAATGCTCTCCAACAAATCTCCTTGATCTCCTTCCTCGATCTCCTTCAATCCAACCTTGAAAACTTCTAACCTATTCTCGATCTATGGTTTGATTATTGTGTGGTCAATTATCTAACAAACATTGCTAGAGAAGAAGAACGAAAAATAGAGTATAAAATACTCTTCTGTCAAACATTCTTCTCTTTTATAGATATTTTGGGCTAGGTTAGGGTTTCAAATGTGAATGGATAAGATCCTCTAATAATAGAACTAATCCCAGTTTTATCTCTCTACAATTCCATCTATTATTCAAATTAGTTAAAATTTGAATAATTCAAAATTAATTTGACCAAGTCAAATCCATAACTTAATTTAATTAATTTACAAGTAATTTGACCCAATTAAATTTAATTAATTGTCTTGGTCAAATTTAGACTTAAATTAATTATTACATTAAGATAATGTAACTCTTAAATTAATTACTCTATGAAAATCCAATAAAGTGTAATTCTATTAATAATATTTATCGACTCCACGTTTAAGATATAACCCTTTTTGTCATTAATTATTTCCCACGTTTAAGATATACCAAATCCATTAATTATTTGAGTTCTCTGACAACTCATAATTAATTAATATATTTATTCGCGAGTGATCCGGTTCAAAATTTAATTATTACATATGGAATAAATTCCAACCGGCTGAGTTTCTTATGCAATAAACTTTTCTGAATGCCTCACACGGATTTAATCAACTCGTGTCAACGAGACGTGATTCTATGCGATTGACAATTCAGTACTTTTAGCTAAACCAATCACTACTACTCAAGAAATCACTATCTAGGGTTACGAAAAACTTATAAGCAAAGATGAATCAAAACAGCGTTTAATTAAGCGCATATACTAATGTCATCGTCATAGATTAATAAATAACTAATTTCCGAGACCTCTTTCTAAGCAACAATACGTAGAACTTATCTCATTGTAAAATCTTTTAATATGTATACGCAAAGCATGTGTGTCAGCTTATAAACATCGATATCATTCTGCGGGTAAGGTCAGCTCTTGCATCAAATGACACCGTACCCTTTACTGACTAGACTGTCCAAGTCTGACAAGATTGTGAACTTCATAATACAAAGGACCCGATTGTGTTACCTTCTGTGATCATCGATCCACCACACAATCTACAATTATAGTAACCAGACTTGTTTGAAATTTAATAAAAAAGATAATAAATTATAAACTAATGATAGAAAATTTATTCTCATTAAAATGAAACTGAAAACACGTCCGATACATCGTCTAAGCATAAAGCATGCTTTGAGGTATACAAACTCTAACATCCATGTGTATCAACAATGACATTTTTATTTCGATATATTTCAAAATGCAGAGTTTTCTAAATTTTTCATTTTCCAGAGGCGCCTGGGATTGTCAGGGGTTTTGTTGTAAAAGTCAGATCCTGACCTAGCATCACTAAGACCTATGAGGTTCGGCTTTGCATCTTTAAGACCCACTTCTTTGGGTTAAGTAACAACATAAAAGGTAAGTAAAATTTGTGACAAGAAGATTTCATCATGAATGAATGTTAAATAACTTCTAACTTGAAGCTTTCATCTAAGCGACTTCATTGTCCTATGATTTTTAAGGAGGAAATGACCTCTACATCAATGACTTCAATGTCAATCAGTTATTAATTGGTGGCTTCATCATCCTAGATTTCATGTAATGGCTTCAGCACCTAATTTCAATCCATGGGTTAGGTGCCTGGATTTTATTACAGGCTACAGGGCCAAATTTGTTTACTGGCTTCAACGCCTATTTCTTTTTTTGTAATGGCTTCAGCGCCTGGTTCTTACAATTTACGAGCTTTTGTGCCCTATTCTTTACACTTCAAGGCTTCGGCGCCAAATTTTTGTTTTTACAACTTTAGGGCTTCGATGCCCTGTTCTTCACATTTACAAGGCTTTTGCACTTTATACTTATGATTTAAGACTTCAGCGCCATATTTTTATACTTTAAGGCTTCTGTACCAAATCTTTTATGATTTTAAAGCTATTGCGCCTTTTTTTCTTAGGATTAATGGCTTCAACTCCCATATTCTTGCAGAAAGAAATTTCCAGATTTTAAAGCTATTTTCGGGAGAAAACGTAAGACTTTGAAAATGGGGTATTCGCCTCCCAATTTAGGTTAAAGAAAAAGAGAGTTCCCGAAGACGGTGCCAGTTGTTAGACTAAGGATTAGTCCTCAATAAAATAATATGAAAATGTATGAAGGCTTCAAGAGTTTGGATTTTATACCTTTCCTTAGGTTGTATAGCTCGATGGCGTGATCAACTCGATCTTAGAATCACGGGCAAGACCTGCAAAACAAAACTAGAGGAAGGGTCAGGGGTCCTCTGGGAAGACACTCCTACGCTCAAGTCAGTTTACGTGGTTTCAAGAAGAATGCGTGAAAGAACAAGTGTTCGTTCTCTCTTGTGTGGGAAGAAAATGATGGGGTATATATAACTAGGTATATGAAGGGTAAATCAGTAATATACCTTGGATCTGCTAGGTGTAAATGGTGTGTGTAAATGATCCTCGACCAATCAGAGCTTACCATTTAGCAATGGTCCCCGTTTTGGTTGTTAGAGATCATCGCAGCATAATTTTGCAACTCTGACATATGTTAGACACGAAGTTGATATATGTCGGGTAGTACCATAAACGTGACTATCATACTTAAAAGGCCCCTAGAACCAGACCCCTCGAGGTAGATTCCAGAGATGGCCTTAAGCAGAGGTGAAAGGTACTCAGACCCTACCCTTTGGATACCCACCAGACAATAAGAGTCCTCAGATCCTTCTTCATTTCTAGGTACTTCAGAACTTAATTCACCATTAAAAGAGTATTTTTCTTCCGCATTGAGATCCGTTTATCCTTATAAAAGTGGTGTTGATATTATTCATTGTCAGTGTTATGCCTTTTGCAAAAGAAACGCTTAACTTAGGGTTTCACAGAATGTTGACCAGAACACCAACTAAGCAGCTTCCTAGGAAGGTGGCTTCTGCCTATCTGAATTTGGAGGTTCTCGATGATATACCCTCTAATTGCCTTCGCATAGAACCCGACAAGGAACTTGATGAAGTTCTTTTAGTGTACAATATGATTCTAAAGACATACGGCCATAAGAATTTTGAAGGAATCAACATCTTCACCATTCCAGATGCGAAGATCCAAGAGGTGATTGAGAAGATTGTCGTTATTCCCTTCTAGTGGGACAACTAGATGCTCCACATATATCTTCTTGATTCAGTGCAGAGACTATTGATCTACTTCATACAGAAATGCTTTCTCAGATTGTTCTCTTACAAAAGCAGGTCAATTGGGCAGCCAAGACTATTGATCGACTTCATACAGAAATGTTTTCTCGGACACCGAGGGTAATATGACCTGATCATACCCCTTAAGATAAGGATATTATGCGTTGTTCTCTTACAGAAGGGGGTCAATTGGGAAGCTATTCTATTCGAGTTGATTTGCGAGGAACAGAAGATGGTCAAGATCTCCTACGAAGATCGGAATGCAGTAGGAGTATCTACACAGAGACTGCTCCATTTTGCAAACAAATTATCCTTAGTCATCGAGCATGCCATTCAAAACCCTACTCTACCATGGAAAGATACGGAAGCATTCAACACAATTGAGGAAGACGATTTGATAAGCTACTTTTCATTCATGAACTTACACTATCTGCGCTTAGACTTCAGAGTGCTGGTTCTAGCCAGAATGCGCTTGGAGGCAGAAGAGGTGTAAATTGATTTGAGCTTGTTTTACAAGTCTAAGGGGGAATTATTCCATAGAGTTAGACCAATCCTGGAATCAACATCCATCCCCCAAGCAGAACACATGGACTTCATAGATGAGGAACCTGTTGACGAAGAAATTTTAGCCGAAGCCGCTCCATCACCCAAACTACCATTGATTCCTGCTGGCCTGGTTGTTACTAAGAAAGTTCCAAAAATGAGAATTCAAGGTCATCTTTGTAAGGATTTTTTATCTGATCACGTCTTCTCTCCAAGCACAGCTCCACCCGATTATCACCATTTCTCAGTTGCATAACTTCTCAACTTCTGCCCACCTTCAATCAAATACCAGAGCGTCAAACAGTTGGTCTGCATAAGAGTTAGCGAAGATGTAGCCAATCTCGCCCAGCTTGTTTTGGATGCTGGAAATGTGGCACTCACTTCCATGGGGACACAGAACCATAACCGCTTTCTACCATTGCCAACAAGGTTTTGATCGAACAGAAGGAAGCCAAGGAAGCATACGAGAAATCTATTGTTGATTTTCAAGCACAAGTCTCAAAAAGCACAAATTGTGGAGATGCAAAAGTTGATTTCTGACCCCGTTGAGGGCGTAGTTGCTAAGGCATCGGTAGAAGTGTCCAAATTGATTGCCAATTTCGAAATGACTAGGTTTGAGACAGAAGTGAATCGTTTAGTTCCACTTGCTGCGAAGAAATTGAAATATGCATGTGAGGATGAAGTTGAGGAGATCAAAGTGATGTTTGAGAGTGCTGCAGAGACAGCAGAAGAGCACACAAAGAATTTGGCCATTGCTTCTACACATGAGAAAAAACCCAAGGAGATGGATGTTAATATCACAGTTCTGCTTACACAAAAATTGGACATAGAAGACGATCTGAAAAAGATAAAGGAAGATCTACAATCTTTTAAGATTTCCACAGAACCCGCTTTTGATGCTGTTGTAAAGGGAGAATGTGTTGGAAAATATGGGAAGAAAGTGACAAAGGGAAAGGACAAGGTAACAGCTCAAGGAGCATAAACAAAGACCAAGGCAAGAACTAGGACGTAGGCAAAAGCTGCAGAGAAAGAGAAAGAGAAGGAGAAAATCATAAGCGTCCAAGTCAAGCAAGTACCTTCCTCGGAAGTTATTCCTACACAGATAATAACTACATAAAATTTTGATGCTCAAGGAAAAGAGAAGAAGAAAAACAAGCCAGAATAGCGAGGACCCATCTTCTGTGAGCACATAACATGATTTACAGATCTTGCCCCTATCTGGTTCTGCTTATGTGTTTCCAAAACACAGATTCTAAAACAACAGATCACCAGCTTTCTGTGTTGTGTGGTCACGATCTGTCTGTTTTTAACTTAGCAAGAAAACGAAAAAAGTTGACATTCGTGTATCCCCCCCCCCCCCATACACCAATAGCTGCTCAATCAGGACCAACATTTTTTATTCCCGAAAACAAGATTCTATCTAATATGGATTTCATAAAAAATATCCATATCTGCATATTGTGCGTCTTTACCCTTTTTAAGAGTTCTTCAACAAACCACAAAACATAAAATTATAACAAAAATTTACGCATAACATTTTCTAAAGAGAAAATGGTATTCTAGAGTTTTAAGAAATTTCAATCCTCTTTGATTCTTTTAATTAACTTAAGTAAACCTGTTCTACTTTGGGCTAAATTTCCTTCGTCATACTTCCTTTTCTGTCTTATCTTCACCTTGTGAGCCCAGTTTCTCTCCCTCATGTTTCTCTACTGCCAATTTCTAATCCGACATTGTTTCCTCTGCTGCTGAATGCTTCCCCTTTTGCCTTTTTCTGTCGCCATCCATTTCGCGAAAAACCTCTTGAATCGAGATTGCTTTCCTTCTTGCTTCTCTTATTTTTACAGCCTGCAAATAGCATCTCTGAGACATGTTTTGATCTTCTATAACTTGTCCCACAATATTCCCCATGGGGAATTTCATTTTTATGTAATAAGTGGACACCACTGCTTGAAAAGCATTCATAGTAGGTCTGCCCAAGATTACATTGTATGTTGAAGGCATATCCATGATTAAAAATGTTATTGGTCTAGGCAATCTGGCCTCCTCTTCCCCCAATGAAGTTGTGAGAGTGGCAGAGCCTAGTGGGACCACCATCTCTCCAACAAATCCGTGAAGAACTGTAATCACAGAGTTAAGTTCTGCATTTCTCTGCAACTAATTGAAGCAGGTAATGAACATGACATTCGTCGCGCTTCCTGTATCAACAAAAACTCTTTACACATTGCATTCTTCAATCATGGCTCTAATCACCGAAGCATCTCCATTGGATCTGAGTGAAGATCTTATGTCCTCTGATCCAAAGGATATTGTAGAATAAGCTTTTGCTTTCAGGATTTCCATTATTGGGGCCTCATGTCCTTCTCCTTCCATTGTGGTATAGCCCTCTTTGGCTTTACTGGAACCATCCGAGGCAAAATCTCCATAAATCATTTTAATAGTTAGCGTCTGCTGACTGTTTTTTTTTTTTTTTTTGGCAAAGTTCTTAGCTGTTCTTGAGTTTTTCCTTTGTCATATCCCTCTTTCTACCTTTTGTCGTTCTTATCTGACTCCTTTGGACATATTCCAAAAAATATATTTCCCTTATCAATTTTTCAATTGTTGCCTTTATATTCCGGATGTCTTGGGGCATCCTTTTCCATGGGAGGGGAAAATATCCCTGGATTTTTAACGACAATCTCTAAAAGCTCTGTCGGTTCTCTAATCAGTGGCGTAAACAATATTTTCGGGTGAACAGACCTTTCAAAAGGTCTGCGTGCCTCTAAGCAAGGTTTCTTCCTTTCATCAGATATCTTCTTCTTGTTAGATATTTCCTTCTCCTCAGGCTTTTTTAATTTTTGAGGTTGGATTCTTCAACTTTCGTAAACAATCTAGCATCCTCTACGTGGATATATTTCCCAATTCTGGATAATAAATCCTCAAAATCTCTCCGTAGCTTTTTCACCATAGAGTTGAAAAATGGTTCGCTACGCATTCCTTCCATAAATGTGTGCACCTTTATAGAGGGGTGTTAGACCTAAATTGTATAAACCTAGGTTCTCGCATGATGAGAACCCTTACAAAATTTAGTTTTGATGATGTTCTTTCGAAACTCACTTAGATTTATTTTATGTCTCGCTTGCTAGACCCAGCCTGCTCAATATGTAACTGGGACATCACTTTGTTAGAATTGACCCTGATAGGGAGCAAACATGTTTTACTTAGACCAGGTTAGCTGATTGACGAGCCCATTTTTCGTGCTCTTTTTATGTCTTGATTTAGGTCTAGATCGAGTCATTTTCCCTTTATTTGTGTTGTGTTTTGTGTCTGGGAGGACACAAGTCTAGGACTGGCAGGATGCAGGTCATCTCAAGAAAAAGGCAAAGTTATGCACGGAGCAGCTTAGGCAGTCTGAAGCTCAAGGCAAGGTACTACTCGAGATCACGCTGCAACCGCTGGGGCCAAGAGGAGCACATTGGCTAAGACAAGGAGACAAACTGAAGCAGTAGGGAGCGCAGAAGACAATGGGGAAGGTTTGGGAATATTTCCTTCTATGCGGAAGATCTGACCGGGAAGGAAAGTTTTCCGGAACCCTAACCACCACCATCACGAAATCCCAAGCCCATGGAGACACTATTTATACCCACGGAATGAATCAGAGGAATATGCATACGAGGGGAGGGACGACGCCCGACTGTTTTAGTCTAGTTCTTTTATTTTCTATGAGTGTTGGGGAGGAAAGAAACAAGTCATACGGGCAAACACTTATTTTAATATTTGTTTAATGTTTTCGGCATTGCCAAGGGTTGGTCCTGGGAAGAGGATCTTTTGGTAACAACCCTCTTTTCGTATTTTAATATAAGTATGCTTTTGTTTATTTCATCATTGATCTTTACTTTTCGTATGAGTATCTAGGTTTATAAACTTGGCTTGAGAAAGATTAATTGAGTCCAAACTTATAACTACTTGAGAGGTCTAACTGTGCACATAGTTGTATTGACGTGTTCTTAAAGTACTGGATCTAAATCCTATACAACTTGATCAAGTCCTCGGTTTAGTCTGGCCAGTAGCAGTCTTGGGCAAGATCATGTTACAACTGCGAGCTTGAAACTTTAAGTGTTAGCAACTTCCTGCTTGCCAGCCAGAGGGATCAACATGGTGATGTAGGTGGGGACGCCATGGGACGGGCATCTGAGATGGTGTGCCCATGGTTAATGTGTTCCCCGCAAATGCATATTTGGGTATACTGGAGTAAACTTTGTCCAGGAGAAATCTTGGGCAAGGGGGATAGGGAATGAGTAAACCTTACCCTCTGGGCTGTAAAGGTATGATGGGCAAGGCTTCGGTGGCTACGTGACGATTAAAAATGGGGCTCCCTGAGTGATGTGTTTGGGTGGTAGGAGTAAAACCCCATTCTTACGCTCGTCTTTAACCAATGACATACGCGTACAACGAACAACTTTGCACCGATGATCAAGACATAAGTCAAGACTTAAGGATTCTGACCCAAGTCAAGTTGCTTTCTCATTTAACTCTTTTAGTGTTTTATTTTCAGTTATTTACTTTTACAGCATTTACTTTTTGCTTGATTACACTTCTTGCCCAAGGCAAGACCCAATTCAAAACACCAAATTGTGACATCGAGAGAGGAATTCATCAACTCTCTGTGGGATCGACCTTTTACTTGACACTAGCGGAACCTAATGAAGAGTAATGGTTTATAAATTTATCTTGACCGGAGTGATAACGATTGAGCTCCGTCACTTATGACTACAATGTAAGGGACTCAAATACTTTAAGTATTATGTCCTATAGGAAGTTATATGGTTAGATAGTCTTCTGTTTCTTTCAAGCAGACTAGCTCACCTGAAGCAAGGAGACAACCCGATGAAGGTTAAATAGCCCATATTCCGCACACTAGTGAAGCTAATACAAAGTTCTCTACAAAAGAAAAGGATGTCTAAGAACAACTTAAAGCAAAAGATGAGGAGATCTACTCACTCAACTCAAAGGTCAAAGACTTGATAACCAGAAAGGAAATAGTTGAGGAGAAACTAAAAAAGACAAGAGAGAACATGAGCATAATCAATAAGAGCAGTGAACGTGTTGGCATGAATGTTGAAATGCAGAACAAAGATACTGGATTGGGATACACTGGACAAATCAATGGCATCAAAACTTGTGGTTGAAAGACAAAAGATACTAGATCAAGTTTTCAATCTGAAAAACGGTAAGAATCAGCCCCAGAAGATGATGGTGAAGGAACCAGGAGACAAACGGTATTACCAAATCAAAGGCAAACCTGCTCATTATGTCAGAACAGGTAGGAACCAAAACCAGAAGGCTCCTACCAGAACACCATCAGCTAGGAAGAACAAGATCAATGTGTACAACAAAAAAAGGAATCATCCATCTGTGTACAAAGCCATCTCAAGAACAGATGACTCAAGTAGACAAATCACTTGTTATATTTGTGTTCCTAACACTAAATTTATTTGGGTTCCAAAAGGAACATTTGCTACTAAACAAGCACCCAATCATTGAAAGGGTTGCTAAGTCCTTGTAATTGCAGGATGGAATAACTTCAAGAAGGAGTCAAGTAGCAAGAGGTTCAGTCTGAATAATTGATAACGGATGCTCAAAGTATATGACATGTGACAAGAACCTGCTATCTGACTATGTTGAGAGACAAGGTCCACAGGTAACCTTTGGCTGTAACTCAAAAGGTTATACCAGAGGATATGGTAATGTTAAGATTGACAAGACCACTATTACTAATGCATCTTATGTTGAAGGTCTTAGTCATAACTTATTTTCTGTTAGTCAATTTTGTTCTAATGGTAATCAAATTGTTTTTTATGCTAACAACTGTTTTGTGAAGAATCAAGAAGGAGATGAAACTCTTCTTACCGGTATTGCAGGACAAGTTGTATATAGTGCAATGGACTAACCAGATCGAGACATGCTTAGTCACTAAGAGAATTTCAGAGATAAGCTGGTTATGGCACAAGCGACTTAGTCATCTAAACTTCAAGTCCATTAACAAGATTGCAAGTGAAAAGCTAATCGAAGGATTGCCAGATCAATTATATGATAAGGATTATATTTGCGAAGCTTACCAAGCTGGAAAGCAGACCAAGTCATCATTTTCTAGCAAAGCAGCTCACTCATCTACCAGAATATTGGAACTACTACATCTAGACTTATTTGGCCCAATAACGTCATTAACTATCAATGATAGAAAGAATACTTTGGTTATTATTGATGATTATTCAAGATTTACATGGGTTATCTTTTTTTTTTAAGAAAAAAGGAAACGTAGGAGAAGCTGCCTGATTTCTTCAACAAGATCATTCGACAAAAGGAGACCACAATCATGACTATCAGAACAGATCGTGGCACAAAGTGTCTAAACTAGAAGATCGAAGGATATTGCAACCAGATGGGCATCACACATCAAACATCAACCGCAAGAACACCTCAACAGAATGGAGTTGTAGAAAGGTGGAACAGATCACTAAAGGAAGCAGCACACACCATGCTAAATGAGACCAACCTGCTAAAGAAGTTCTGGGCATAAGCAATCAACACAGCTTGTTACACACAAAATAGATTGTCACAGCCCAATTTCTTAACCCTATCTTAGTTAAGTAATTAGACCATGACTCGGTTAACTAAGAAACTCTTGGAAATGAAATTGAATCTCAGGGATAAATTGAATTGGGAATTTCGCAGGATCAAGGCAGATTTGACACCCTAACTTCAAGGGATCATAACTTACTCATTCGGACTCCGAATTGACATCCGAAGAAACCGTTAGAAAGGTATCGAGAATATCTTTAAAATGGTACCAATTTTGAAAGAATTTGGACAGATATAACGAACGAAAAAGGGGTTCCAACGTGCTGCCTTGTTTCTAGCGAAAATAAAATTCGGACAAATTATGAACTTGGGTTTCAATTTACCAAAGAAAAAACTTAGACAATGAGGATAAATGGTTGAACACGATGATTCACAAAGGAAACATACCAACAAGGATTTCATAAGCTAACAAAACATAATGGTACCAAACATTCAGATTAACAACAAACAGAAAACAGAGTTCCGCAACGGAGAGAGTGGATGAGCTATATGTATGACGACATATAACTCAGGGCTTACAAAGTATGTTTTCAACAAGGTTTAACAGTATGACCATAAGTCCCTCTCAATATTTACATATCAAAAAGTAAACTACAGTGTTCATCTCCATTGCCATCTCCCAGCTCAACCTGCACGTTTAGAAATACATGCAGGGCATGAGTACATAAAGCACTCAGTGGACACATGCCAAAAACATTTAAAATTTGCTCTTAGAGCTATATTGTTGACTTTCCAACTTTAGCATATACAGGATTTTTAAGAAATAACCTGCATACGCTTCTTAAAACATATATCTTTTCTTTCTCAAAAACAATAAAAACTGAATATGCATGTCATGTGTCTGCAGACAATTATCTCAAATCTGTAATACCATATCTACACGCATGTGTTGAGAGGTAGGCCTCCCTCTCAAACACTCTAACCGGCCAACCCGCTCGCTGACTCACGGTCCAATGTGTACACAAATCCTTACCGGCAGCTCGTCCGGCATAGGGCCGATATCGTAGTTCTCTTGTAGATAGGTAAAATGCAACATGCTCAAAACAGGCAAGTCAAACTTCTTTAAACATAACAACATATCAACATAAATAATTCTTTAGTTCAAAAGCCCACCTGGATGGTTTAATCTATATAATCCAAGGCTTCGTCTCCTTCTTACTTTACTTCTTTTCCTTTCTCAGTTGGACCTTACATTAGTAAAACAATTAAGAATAAGAAAACCATACTCTTTTCTATGGAATCATCAATTCATAATTTTCTTCTTCTTCTTATAATTTATTTGATTACCAACTATTATAACTATAAGTTCTTCGGCTATTGCATCCTTCTATCTTAACATTATATTAATTACTTATCATATCTATGTTACTACGTCACTTCTTCTTTTTTTCCAACATATCTTCTTTTCAACAACGTATTTTACTACATGCTCTTCAATTTCTCTTCCTAATATTTAAGGAAGATTAAACATATTATAACTTAAACACAACATATCATATGAATACACAAACTAACTCTTTCCAACTTTTACATATGAGTTTGGAAAAATCTAAATAATTTATATATCACTTATTAGGCTTCATAAAGATCATATATCAAGTTAATAGAGGCAAATAAAATAAAATATCCATAGCTCTTTATCTCTAGTTTTTTGAAAATTTCACCAACACTCATATCTTGATTTTCATCAAATTCTTTCTAATCTTATGTTTAAACATGCTTAATTTCATGAATATAAACTTAATTTAAGCATAGCATCACAATTATTAACATAAATTTAAACTCAAACCCTAAGGCCACATCTTAATCTAATTCATCTTATTTCTACATATTCTTCTACTTTATGCATGATTTAATCATAAAAACAACAAGAACTTCACTAATACTTTCAAATCTCCAATCTTTCTTCATCATGTTTCAAAATCATAATTTATCAAAATTAAAACACAAAAGTATGATGGAAGAGTATTATTTACCTTCAATTAACTAATCTTTATACTTGATGTAGCTTGAGATCACACTATTATGCTTGGGATGAGAAAAAATTTTGGTATGGTAATGGAGAGGGTTTTCAAAAATTTTGAGAAGAAGAGGAAGAAATTTTTTTGATGTTTATCATGAATAGTGTAACTAGATGTTTATATAAATAATAATTAACTTTATTTAGATTTAATTAATTAAGTGATTATTCATCACTTTCTACTACATTCTAGAATTTTGAAGAATTCTCTTATTTTATTTTATTTTATCATATTATGGTTATCCCATAATATGCTAGCATTTTTCGTTAAATCATGCTTAAGTAACACTTAGGTCACTTATCTTCACTAATTACAACTAAATACCTTAGTTTCAAATTTTTCCTATTTTTATTTCTTAAGGATGCAAAGCCTTATTAAATTTCTAATTAGCAATTAAGTACTAATTAAAATTTAAGGGTATTACATAGATCGATTATCACTCTCAGACATAGAAAGACTCCATATGAGATCTGGAACAACCGAAAACCAAGGATTAAATATTTTCATGCTTTTGGTTGCACGTGTCACATTCATAATAATGAGAAATCTCAATTGAATACCTTTGATAGCAAAGTTGATCCTGGAATATTTGTAGAATATTATGATTTTAGCAAAGTCTATAGGGTTTCAATAAGAAGACTCATATTGTGGAAGTAACACCTCATATTGTATTTTACGAATCTATTCTTGAATACAGGAAAACAGGTGAAGAACAGGTTCACAACCAGATCACTACTAGAAGTTCGAGAAATATATCATTCGAAGACATTCTGATCTGGAGTCCACTTAAACATGAAGAAATTGATGTTCAACCAATAGCTAAAGCCAACACACAGCAAGGGGGAACAACTCACATTGAAATTGATCAGGACGGACTAGTTCAAGAAAATAGTGAACCTGCTCAGAGTCAACCTGATGAATCCAGCGAGAACAACAACAACTCGAATGTCAACCAAGAGATAGAAGATGAAAATTTTTTCCAAGCAACTTCAACAGCACACCCAGAGTTTGAGGAACCAACAAAAGAACCTGAACTTGAGATATCAGAAGAGGAGATGTCTAGGCGCAGAAAATGGATTCAAGATCACCATCCACCAGAGCAGATTATTCGGAACCCATCAGATCGTGTGAAGATTAGAAGGATGCATGGAAAGTGCACTATTAAGTTGCTATTTATCTCATGTTGAGCCAGCTGATGCATATAAAACACTACAGGATACAGATTGGATAGTTGCTATGCAAGAGGAGCTTAATGAGTTCAAGAGAAACCAAGTGTGGTATCTTGTAGATCGACTTGAATACCAATGAGTAATAGGTGTTAAATGGGTATTCAAGAACAAGCGAGATAAGAATGACAAAGTTGTGAGGAACAAAGTCAGATTAGTTGCCAAAGGATACAGTCAGCAAGAGGGTATAGACTTCGATGAGACATTTGCCTCAGTTGCCAGATTGGAAGCCATCAGATAGTTCTTGGCATATGTAGCCTATAAGAGATTCATTGTGTACCAGATGGATATCAAGAACGCCTTCTTACATGCTATTCTGGAATAAGAAGTCTATGTTGAGCAGCCACCTGAATTTGAAGAAGGAAATCTAGATCAGAAAGTGTACAGATTAGCAAAGGCAGTTTATGGGTTGAAGCAAGCTCCAAGAGCTTGGTATGAAACATTGTCAACCTTTCTGTTAGAGTCAGGCTTTCGAAGAGGCTTTGTTGACATGACACTATTCATCATCAAAGTCAAAGAGCATATCATTTTAGTACAAATCTATGTTGTTGATATTATTTTTGGATCTCAATCTCGTTATCTGTGTGATAAGTTTGTTGATCTAATGAAGAACAAGTATTAAATGTCCATAATGGGATAAATGAATTTCTTTCTAGGTTTGCAGGTTAAGCAGCTACCTGTTGGTATATTTGTAAACCAAGCAAATTATATACAAGATCTGATCACCAAGTTTGGAGTTAAAGACAACACACCTGTCAAGATACCAATGCAGACCAATGGAAAGATTGATCCAGATCCAGAGGGTGAACCAGCGAATATAACTAAATACAGGGGTATCATAGGTTCTCTTTTATATCTAACTGGTAGTTGACCTGACATTACTTTTGCAGTTGGAGTATGTGCAATATACCAGGCCAACCTCAAGGAATCGCATATGGAAGCAGCTAAGAAGATCTTGCGATATCTCAAAGGAACAACACACGTAGGTTTATGGTATCCATGTGATGATAATTTTGAGTTAAGAGGTTACTCTGATTCTGATTATGCAGGATGTAAGTGTCACGCCCCAAATCCCGAGGGACGGCGCACGCGCCAAGGGCATGACTAGGTGGGGATAAATGAAGCGGGGAAGAAAGGGGGCATTGTGTTCTTGTGCATTATATAAGGGAGTTGTCCTTGAAAATCGGGCAGCATCTCCTCTATAACTTCGACTATGCCATTTTACAGACCAAACAACTAACCAGTGCAAAGGCAATATCTATAATAATGAATCTAAAATGAATCATATGCAATTTGGAGATAATATAGCTCGATACATGGGAGCGGTAATAATATAGCTCGATACATGGGAGCGGTAATCCAGAATCCCAAGCGGCCGAATCGTCCAAGATGAAATGTATTGGAGATAATACAGCTCGATACATGGGAACGGTAATCCTGAATCCCAAGTGGCCGAATCATCCAATATGAAAGACGGAGTTGGAGATAATACAGCTCATTTCGTAGGAACGGTAATCCAGAATCCTTTGAGAGGCCGAATCGTCCAATAAGAACCGTCGATCACAGGTGGAGGTTAGTGAGCCTAGCTCGCCAAAAGGAGTCACTCACCCAGCTCACCAAGTGTGGTCGGCATTCGTTCTCCTATGAACGTGTAAGCATGAAATGGACAATGATAATATGATAACATGAACTTTTATTAATAATGACCGATGAGACCTTCGTGGAATGAGGAAATGATCTTAGAGTTTAAACATATATATTATCATACACATATACGTGGATGATAATTATTTCATAAATATCATAATATACGTAAGCATGGCAGCGGAAATTCTTATGTATAGAATGGTAAACCGTTCTCGTGATGAAGTAATTTTCATCCCAATAACACAATTCCTCAGCCACACACATCATGCTGCTTCCTTAGCCAGTGAAAAATTTTGGAAAACGTGGGGTGAGTACTAGTGCACTCAGTTGGGTTTTTTATAAAACGAAAAAACATAGTCTATGTTCAGTATACTTTACCTTAGAAGATTTTTTAAAAAAATACTTCTAAGTAAGCAAAACATTTGTGCATAAATTAAACATGACCCGGCATGACGTTACTCTTATATAAGTTATGTCCCGGGCCTTTTACCACCGACGGATCATAAACATTTAGTCAAATAGGGATCGGCGAACCGTACACCCTAACATAGCATGAATCAAAACCCGATGGTGATCAACCCACCGCAGTAGAGACTAAATGATCACAGTCCTTCAATCGATGTTTTAGGCCGAATAAGAACCCCTGACGGTCGATAAGAGCATTAAACAATATATACCTTCATGAAAATATTTTAACAGAGATCCATGCATTTTTTATTTAAAGAAAAGAACTTAATAATTCAAAATACGTATATATCCTCAACCTTTCACCGATGAAATTCCTCGATTACGGGAAAACTATAAATCCTTATAAGCTCAAATGTCAGTGCTAGGTACCTATTAGTCATAGAGAATATATTCTGGCTTTGATTTCCAAAAAGGAACTATAGATAAGTAGTACTAAATTCTTAGGCTTAATATTATTCTTTTTATCACGTAATAAATTAATTTGGCAGCAACCAGGCTTTCAAATAACTTTGGCCAAGAAGGCAAAAATAATCAGTGCAATATTCTTTAGTGTAATATCCAAAGAAATCATGCATGCATGCAACTTCATTTTTACTTCACCTAGAAGTAACGTAGTCATTTCTCGATTTTAAGAAAAACCGTTTATGAAATTTAGTCCAGTTTCTTTTGAAAAATCTTATATTTTTTTCTTTATTTGCACCATAAATTTCACTATAAAAGGATAACGGTAAATAAATTTCCTTTAGAAACATATAAAAATAGTATTTTATATATATAATGCATGCAAAATTTTTATTTAGACGAAATCATAATATGATCATGCCGATATGTAGAATGCATGGTCGTGAATACAAAATCTTAAGGGACCCTAGCCGTCCGAAGAACGGACGACCACCGAATTGGAGTTTCCAGACTTCATCGGTGACCCCGAAATTGGAGGCGGTGGTGGTCGGTCGTGGTCCCTTCGGGCCACTTCCGGCCTTCATCGTCCCGAACTACACTCGTTACTCGAGTTCTATGTAATGAGAGCTATGCATAGGTGAAAACCGTTTCGAAAAAGGACATGAAACGAAGAAGAAAACGAGAGGTGAAGTTACGATAAAATTAGGGCGACGGCGAGGTCGCTACGGTCACCCAACGGCGGCTGAGCTACCTTCATTGAGTTCTCGAACTTCCATTGCCTTGCCTCGGCGTACCTCTTCGACTCGCCTCGACCTCGGACCAAAGCTTTGAGAGCTTGGTTGCCTTTGACAATGGTGGTGAGGAAAAAAAAGAAAGCAAAGGAAGAAGGTTTGGGGGGGCGGGGGGTGTTTGCTGCTATCTCGCGAAAGGTGTGGGGAGGAAGTCACGACTTCCTCCCCCTATTTATAGAAAAATCCTTTTTTTAAAAATTATATTATATAATTATTAAATGCTTAAAATTCGAAAATTCGTGACTTCTACATACGATCTCATTTTCAAGCAAACTTAATGTCACTATTTTTCATTTTAAAAACTCTACACAATGACTATAATATTGCTATACTTTTAATCAAGCATGAAAAAGCTCGTTTTTCAAATGACATATCTTAACTTTAAAAATACATAGCAACTGCATATGAACTCCTTTTTGGGCAAACTCAGTGCCAATATTTTTCTTTTGAAAAAATCTACGCAAGGAGTATAATATGTATATACTTTCGACTTATGCATGAAAAGCTCATTTTTAAATAAATTTTTTAAGAAGCTTTCCCGGTCTGCCAAATTAATATGGTAGGTCCTAACAGGGTCTAGGTTTTTCCAAAAATTCTTATTTCATCATACCTAGGTCCCTTAATAGTTATAACACTTAAAAGTATAATTAGAAATTAGCGGGATATTACATTAAACTAGATATGAAGTCTACTTCTCGAACCTGTCAGTTTCTTGGAAACCAGCTGATCTCGTAGTTCTCAAAGAAGCAAACCTCTATGGTTACATCAACAACAGAAGCATAATACATGGCCGCTGGAAGCTGTTGTGGACAAATACTTTGGCTCAAACAGCAAACCTCTATGGTTACATCAACGTGAAGGAAATACATATATTCTGTGATAGCCCGATTGCTATTGCAATTACACAGAATCCAATCTTACATACAAGATGCAAACATGTGGATGTGAGACATCATTTTATAAGAGACCACATGGAAAGAAAACATATATAGATCGAGAAGATACACACAGAAGTACAACGAGTTGATATTCTAACAAAGGCACTACATGAGGAGAGGTTCAAAATGCTATGTGGAAAGCTAGGGTTGCTAAGCTTGGATGAAAGAAGCAGATCGATAGCAGATCACTGAACCAGATCACTCAGCAAATTGACAAGATATAAATCACCAAGCAAGATCACTAGATGCAGTCTACTGGATACAGATCACCTGTTAAGAGAGAACAAATTAGTCATGCCGCGTGGAAATTAATTTTCCATAAACATTCCTTAATCAAGGGGCAACTAAGAAATTCGTATCAATTTCTGATTATATACCGACTTAATCTTATTCTATACGCTATTATCTGACAAGATTTGGTAAAATTTACATAATTTGTAATGATTATTGCATGTATTGGAAAGTGTAATCGAGGTAAATCATTACCTAATATAGCGTAAAGAAGTTGCAGAGGCGAAGAAGAGATGACACGCGCCCAAATCTAACCCTAGATATCAAACGCGTGTATCAAACGCGCCTCAAAGGCGGGAAGTCTGAGAATATTTAGCGGAAAAATAAAAGAGAGGACTCAATCTCAACCCTTCATTTATTTCTTTTAATCTGAACCGTTCAATTTCTATTTATATATACACCTCTTTATAGAACTATTCATCTTCATTCTCATATTTCTCGAACGCTTAAGTGTTTTACAATTAGTTTTACAATCTTCAAATCTTTCGAAAAGCTCTTCCAAATCTTTGAAACTTCAAATCTTTCTAAAAAATGGCACAATCAATGATGAAATTTCCTGAGCACATCGCAGAAGTTCAGAAATACATTTCTCCCGAACCCTTTCTCACTTTTACTACTCAACCCTAATTATATGTTATTAACACGTTAAACTTTGTTTAGGGTTCAACAACGTTGTCACATCTCATCAGGAGATGTACCTGCCCAAACCGGTCGCTACTTTTTATCTGACTTGGGAAGATGAGGAGTCAAGGAACGAGGCAAACATTCTGATGCCTGTTGGAGATAAAGCCAGCAAGACTACCTATGATTTCTTGCAAATGATTTTGCATGTGTACAAGTTTAAGGATGATGGAATAGACTTATCTCAGATAACTATGGCGCAACTGAAAAATGCAGCGGAGGAAATGATGGTTATTCCGATGAAGTACAGGACAGATGTTTCACAGATCATTTCTCGCTCCTGGTTTCAAGCTTTTTTTTTTAATTTATGCAGATGATCTTCATGATGCACAGTGGGTCCTACGACCAGGTTACTCCAACAAAGATGAGAATTTTGACAGCCGTTGTACTGAACCTGAAGGTCAATTGGGCAAGAATCTTGTTTGACTTATTGGCTATAGAAGCCAGGCTAATAGTGGAGACTAAGAACGACAATGACCAGGTTGTTGAAGTGATGGTGAAGAGGAATTTGAGACATGCCACTAAAATCAGTTTCATCATTGAAACGTTTTTCAAGCACCAAGTCTGGAAGGTGTGCTATACCATTCAACGCACATCTTACCTTGCCCAAAGAGTAATACCAGCTTGAGATGTCATTGGGTATATCTCCTGCTCTGTTTCATAAAGTGAAGGATGATGTTCACATGAGGCACTTGCTTGAGATGGGGAACTCAAACCCAACCTGGGTAGCTCCATCCAAGGGGGAAGATAAGAAGAAAGATAGCGAGAAGGAGAAGAAAGGGAAGAAAAAGCCAGCGAAGAGAGCAAGCTCTTCAGATACACACTTAATCTACTTCACAGCAGCTTAAGCAGAAGAAGAGAAGGTTAAGGAAACAACATCCTGTCTCACTGGAAGAAGAGTCTTAAGATCCAGATCAAGAGATTCTACAAGATGTTATGCCAGAATCATCTTATGACCCTCACCAGGAGAAAGACTTTACTCCAGCAAGGACAAATACACCTTCTCCATCACCAGATCGGTTGGAGAAAATTGTTGAGGAAGAAGAAGAAGTTGATGAGGAGACTGCCAGGAAAAAGCAAGCTAAGGAGGTAATTCAGCTTCTAGAGAACGAAGTAGACCACTCAGTTTTGCAAGACTTTCCATGAATTCAATCAACACCAGAGAGCTATGTTGCAGCTCGCCGAGTGAAGATATACTTACTGATCAAGGACAACGCGTATTAAGTTCTTGATGCTCTGCTTACAGTCAGATCGATTGAAGAGTTGAAAATTGAGGAAGCAACTCTTTTGAGCATTTTTGATGTGTCTTCAATTGTTGAGCTTAGGGAGACATATCATCAAATGATATTGGCTATCGCTAAGCATGAAGCCAGACAACTGAAAGTCAATTTGAAATCAATTTATACAGATAAGATGGATTTCTTTGACTCTGTACCCAACATATATGATGAAGCAGATGAGAAAACACTGGAAGAGCCATCAGCTCGACCAGATCATGGAGATGAGGTCATGGAGGAACAAAGTGAAATGAACATAGACTAACCCAGTACTTCTGTTGTACCAGATCAACACACTCAAGAACAGCCCAACACAGCAGAAACATCATCTCAACAGCAACCAGAGCAACAACAATCAGATCACCCTACACATGACGAAACAACACAGTCCACCTCTACACAAGATCAACCTACTGCTCAAACTGAGCAAGAAACAGTAGGGAATAAGGAGAAGCAGAAGGAGAGAAAGAAGAAGGCTCAGAGAGTTGTACTTGAGCCTGTTGGAGAAGAACCTGTTGGCCAGGTGATTGGAGGAGAGCCCACTAATGAGCTCTATACTCGTGGAGCAGCACAGAAGTTGAAGAAACATGTGAGTTTTATCAACTTGGAAGATTTGTTGGAGAGGGAGCCCAGGCCGTTTACTAATGAGCAAGTCGATGATCTGATCAACTTAAGGATTCAAGATCATCTGGCAGCCACTTGCAATGAAATACAAGAGAGGGCTACAAAATTATTGACATATTTCAACCAACACCAAAAAGATTATGTCAATGATATGGAGAAATTGGATCAGAGACTTTACTAAGGAATTAACCAAGAAACTGGATGATGACAGAGACGGGATAAGAAAGTTGGTAACTGACCATGCTGAAAAGGAGAAGGAACTGATCGATGAAGCTGTCAAGCAACACACTGCCAAGGAGAAGTTGGAGCAACACCTGAAGGGCGCTGATAAGAAAATTGATGGGATAAGAAAGTTGGTAACTGACCTTGCTGAAAAGGAGAAGGAACTGATCGATGAAGCTGTCAAGCAGCACACTACATCTCTATTAGCTGAGATAACTGAATCTACTTCTAGAAAACTTCATTCGCATCTACCTACCTTTGAGCCAGAATGTTGTTTAGAGATTTTGGAGAAGAACCTGCCCGAAGCATTGACAGATCTTGAATATCCTACACCAGATGAGTTAAGTCATCAACTCAAGAGGCTTGACGACATGGAGCAACTTCAGGGCACATATGATAAAACATTGAGTACAATGAACAAAAAAATTGAAAATAAGATCAGTGAGGCAAACTAGAATATCAATTTCTTACTCAATTACAAAGAGACTACAGAGGAGAAGTAGGCTACAAAGAAACAGGAGATCGACTGCCTTCGTACACTCATCAAGTCCATATTTGATGATGTCAAAAATGGTGAAAGAAGATTAGGAAAAGGAGGAGATAAGGGTGGTGCAGGAGGCAAGGGTAAAGAGCCAGCCCAGAAACAGGCAGAAATGAAGAAGACAAGAAAGGATGAGGGCGACCAGATCGCGGAGCTTATGCTGCTAGGAGTGCATCAAGATCAAGCCTGTGACCCTATCTTCAGAGCATAATTCTATTAGGAAAAGGCGATAAAAGACCAGAGAGCAGCTGAACAGGCAGAGAGGGAGAAAGCTTATCAGACACCTTTCTCTCCACCTAGAGCAGATCAACCACAACTAGCTCAACCTGCAACTCAGTCAACAAAGAAGAAGACACCGTTCAAATCTTGGACTAATGTTCTGTTCTTACAGAAGAAGACACCCAGAGACCCTTGAGTAGCAGAAGATGACCAGAACGAGTGGGAATTGGTCAAAACAGGTTTTATCCTGAACAAATATTTCTTGAATGAACCTGCTTATTCTGAACAGCCTGCTGATGAAGACTACAAGAGATATTTGGATGATTACAAAGAAAAGAGCTTGTTAAGAGGATAAGAGTAGTAACTTGGGGAACTAATGTGCAGATCAAAGCACCAGCTAGGGAGTACATGCAGTGTCCTCTGATACCAGGGAGCACAATGCCTGACAAGACATACATTCTAAACTGCATCAACCTGATTGCCAATGCCAGAGGGATCGAGATTGACAATCATAACCCAAACTATGCAAGGATCAGGGATGGAATCTAGGAGAGCGTGCAGATAACTTCAAACGCTTAAAAGAAGAAAATGAATGAGGCGAAGAAATTGAAAAGTAGCAGATGGTTTGGTTGAATTTCATGTTTTTCTGCTATCTATTATATTTTATTTTTTTGATGCTTTGGACCATCATGTAACCTGTAAATTGAACTTATCTGATATATATACTTGACGGGTTATTTGATGACAATCACTCTTTGTCCAAAACACATTTTATTGTTTTCATTCGTTATAAATTATAACAAAAACTAACCCTTCTGGTATCTTAAAACCAGATAGCTCATATTGCTTTACTTAGGATTATTTTGTAAAGTGTGGTTTCGACATCATTAAAAAGGGGGAAATTGTTGGGAACCCTTACAAAATTTTTTTTTGATGATGTTCTTTCGAAACACACTTAGATTTATTTTATGTCTCGCTTGCTAGACCCAGCCTGCTCAAGATGTAACAAGGAGATCACTTTGTTAGAAGTGAACCTGATAAGGAGCAAGCATGTTTTACTTAGACCAAGTTAGTTGATTACTACAATGTAAATGACTAAAATACTTTAAGTATTTTGTCCTATAGAAAGTCATCTGGTTAGATAGTCTTCTGTTTCTTTGAAGTAAACCAGCTCACCTGAAGCAAGCAGATAACCTGATGAAGGTCACTCAACCTGGACCAAACCTGCTTCCACACAGCTATTGTAATCAACTTTTGGAACAACTTTGGACCAAACCACCTCACTGGAAGTGAACTTGGTCTGATATGACCATACTAGTTTTGAAGAGGGAAGTTGTCCCTTACAGATCACTTAGATGGAGATTATGTAAACTTCAGATATCAATGAGTTATCTGATCTTTACATAATCATCTGTATGTCACCCAATGTATACGATGCGTCACCCAATGTACTTAGAGAGAATCCCATCCTTCTGCCACTTCATCTAATTTATCAAGAAGGAAGGATAATCAATCAGAGATCAAAGAAGGAAGGTGAATCAATCAAAGCTTAAAGGAGGGAAGAGATCAAACAGCTATCTGTTTTCCATAATCAAGGAGATTCAATCAACCTTTCCTACAAGGTAAGTATATCAAATTAGGGATTCACATCTTTGATTCGCAATCAGCATTAATTACACGCCAATCAACCCCAACGGTCAGAATTTTAATTATGGACCTATAAATGTTGCAAACAACAACTTGAGAGGGTTAACGAACGATCATACGCTCATACTTCATTGCTGAAACTCTGACCAGAAATCTACTCAACCATTGAAGCATTCAACGAGAAGATTTTCATATTTCAGAAACTGTTCAAAGCCGTTCGTGATTGAAATCACACCAACCTCGATTCAAGTCTGTCTTATCGAGAAGAAGGAAAAGAATATCTTCGCTAGCTAGTAGTTTTCTAGTGGATTAACGTGAAGGTATTTGTAGCATATTTATCTGCAAGTTGTAAGGGACATGACCCCTATTCATGCATAAGTTTCATTCTAGTTTTGACTGGAACTTGTGGGTTGTTCTCAGCAAGTATAAAGAAGAGAGTATCCTAATAGTAGATATTTAATCTAGTTTGATTGGACAGTGGACGTAGGGGGTTTCCCAAACCACGTAAAAACAACTGTGTTCTTTACTTTATGTATTTAATTTCAGTTGTTTATTCTCTAACCTAGCACTTGCATAAAAACTTGCATTGATTTAATCAATCTCTAATATATTTGGCTAAGTGTTTATAAAGGTTTTCTAATAAGAGCAACAGATTAAATCCACCATATTCCGCACACTATGCTTTGATAGATAACTAGATCACTCTTGATATATGCATTGTGTAACTCACGAGAGAGTCACTATCTAGACAAATCACTAGTCAACCTGGTAGTGAACCTGGTTAGTGAACCTAGTCTGTCAAACTTAGTAATCTCCCTTTGAGAAAGCTTAATCTCACACGATTGTTCATTAATCAAGGGGAAATCCTAAACACTCTAAACAAATATCAAGATGGAGAAATAAGAAATAAAATAAACGAATAAAAATAATAAAAAGATGAGATTCCGGATTTAAAAGCCCAGATTTATGAAAGTCTAAAATCAATTAAATCATGCTCTTGCACTCAAACGATTGTTCATTAATCAAGGGCTTCTTAAAACTTTGCCTAATTGCTAACTTACGTATTCGTAAATAGGCGACAATCACGACTCAAGTATTAGATCACCTTAATAAGAATTCCCCAATTAAGAACAACAATTTACAATTAATAAATAATTTCTTAGAGTTGCTTAATCATCTAACTCCCGTATTTTATAAATAAGCAGTAATTCTAACTCATGTATTCAAATTACATAATAGGAAAATCATAAATAACCACGAATTTAATTCCTATGTATCCGATTTGGAATTATTGTTTGATTAACCCTAAGTTCTCTATTGGAATCATCTTTCGATCTCAACCAATAAACAATAAATTAAAATGGTGGTCAATCGCTTCAATCAATTAAGCACAAGTTAAATCAATAAAGCATGAATCAAAGAACAATCAATAATAAATTAAATAAATCCATCCATTCAATATTAAAAAATAAGAGACACTAGTAAAAGAGTATATTGGGTTGAGCGCTGATCTCACCCTCAATCCTTCGTCTCGATGGGAAATTACATGCAAATCCACTAGTAAAAGAGTATCTTGGGTTCTAAGATGGAAAAGGGGAAAAATAATTTGTGAAATACGTCAAAAGAGAGGTTTAAATAACCAAATCTACGACCTAATATTGAGCCCTGAGGCAGCTGGGGTTCCAGGCGGCCACTGGGGTGTACTCTATGTCCGCTACCACAGCACAGGCCCAGCGACCGCTGGCATGTGCATAATATGAAAATTTGGAAAATAAATAATTGAAGATTGTCTCGATAGGAGTCCTTAGTAGTAAATTGATCCAAATTCGGAGTTGTAACGAAGGAGAACGGGCCAAAACAAAATTGTTGCGCATGACGTAACAATTTTGCATATGGCCATGCTCTCGCGTTCTTTCTCCTCTCTTATTCTGCCCGTAACTCCTAGAAAGCTCCCGTTTGGTTTCCTCAGCTTAATTTCTTCGCATCATCGGCTCGTCTCGGTTCGTCCTTTACGCTTCCTCGTGCCAAACTTCATCTCCACGACTCCATTTCGCGCCATTTTTCCAGACCAAGCAAGCTACACACAAATTCGACACCCGACGTAATAACGAATGAAATACTAAATAAAATAAAATAAAATACTATGAAACGAGACTCGAAAACATGTGTAAAAATACGATAAAAACGTACCAAACAAGGGGTGTACCTCTGGTGTCTCCAATATCGCGGGGTTGAATCTCGTAAGGCACTCTCTCAATGATTCTTCTTATTGTTATTTGATTGTGGTTAAGTGCAGCGAACTTCTTGTGGTTCTCTTTGAACAAATTGATGTAAAAACAATTTCTTTAAATCATCAAAATAAAAAAATTGAGTTAGGTGCCTACTGCCTAAACCATTGTTATGTTGGACCTGCAAGAGTAGTGAGAAAAATCATGCACTTTACCCTCTCTGAATATTGGTGGAACTAGGCTATATTATCGAAGCACATCAGATGCTCATCTGGATCACTATTACCCTGATAATCCAGGTACATAGGACAAAAATTTCCTTGCAAGGGGTCCAATTGAATGTCCTCTAAGAAAGGACATTCATCTGTTTCTTGGAGAGGAGGTTTTCCTCGTGAGCTGTGTTCAACCTTGTTTGTGACAAATCTAGTGGCAGACCTCTCACGCGGTGTGCTATGCGCGGATACCTCTTCCTCTTTGGATTGAGTTCTTTTAAGATTCTCAGTCTCCTTTAAGAGTGCTTCCATTATGACTTTTTGCTTCTCAATTTCTTTCTTTTGTTCAGTCATGGTATGCCATGCTTCCTTGCTGGCATGTGAAAATGATGGTGGTTGATAAGATTCATCTTATTCTTCCCCTGACAATACCAAAGGTCATTGTGTATTGTTCAATATCTTGCCCATCTCCCCTAGCAGAGGGAATTTGGGAGCTCTAAGACTTTCTGGAGTAGGACTCGGGCTATCAGCAGTTCTGGGTACAATCCTAGCAGAAATCAACGCTTTACTGACCATGGTGGCTATTTTTAATTCACAAGCCTCATGTAATTCTTGAGAGGCGCTAGCTTCGGCACTTCCCACAATATGGCCATGACGATTAACACTAGCCTCTACGTGGGTGGTCTGATATCCCTTGGGAGGTGGGTCTGCATTGACAAAACTCACATTCACGCCCTTTACGGAGGATACCTTCGTCATTCTTGCTTTTGCTTGATTTTTACTGATAAACATTCCAATTTTATCATCAATGACAATTTTACTACAGTATTTTTCAAGATGCAGAGCTCTCTAGAAATTAACTTTTAAAGTCATTTTTCCGGAGCTCTGCGAAAGGTGCCTGGGATTGCCAGGATTTATGTTGGAGAGCTCATACCCCTGCCGAGCATTACTGGGACCTATGGGGTCTGACTCAAACAATGTTAAGACCCACTTCCCTAGACCACCTCTTTCCCTCCCTCGAGAAAAATATTTTCCATGGACTAGGTAAAAGAAACGGAGATAAGAAAAACGCATAATGAGGTAACTTCATTTTAAACACTTCTTAATAATAGCTTCTTAGCTGTGAGTTTGTTTTCTTAATTGGCTTCATCGCCATGAGATTTAATGGACTCTAACGTCAATTTTTAGTTGGTGACTTCATCACCCCGATTTCGATTAGTGACTTCAACGCCAAATTTTGATTCATGACTTCGGTGTCTGGATTTCATTACCGGCTTCAGCGCCTATTTCTTATCATTAATGGCTTCTTTGCCTTTTTCTTATCGATAATGGCTTCAACGACTGCTTTTACATTTACAGGTTTCAGTGCCCTGTTCATATGTCGAATGGCTTTGGTGCCAGGTTTTACGATTTTGGGGCTTCAATGACTTGCTCTTCATGATTCAAGGCTCCAACGCAATATTCTTACGATTTAAGGCTTTTGCGCCATATTTTCACGATTTAAGGCTTCAACGCCAGATCTTTACGGTTTAAGGCTTCAACGCCCAATTTCTTAAGATGAATGGCTTCAGTGCCCGAATAAAAAGAATTTTTCAAAATTTTAAGTTATTTCAAAAAGAAAATCTAAGACCTCGAAAAAGGGGTTTTCGCATCCCATTCTTGGTTAAAAGAAATATCTCCCAGAGACGGCGCCAGTTATTAGACTAAGGATTAGTCTTCAACAAAATGATATGAAAAACGTATGAAGGCTCCAAGTGTTTGGAGTTCATACCTTTGAACAAACTCCGTAGCATGATTATGAGAATAGCTCGGTCCTGAAGTCGCAGACAAGGCCTGCAAAACAAGACCGGAGGAAGGGTCGGGGGTCCTCCGAGAAGACACTCCGACATTCAAGTCAGCTCGCGTAGACTTAAGAAAATGTTGGGGTATATATATCTGGGTATAAAAAGGGTAAATCTGTAATATACCTCCGACATACTAGGTGTAGATAGTGCGTGTAAATGAACCTCGACCAATCATGTCTTACCACATTGTAATGGTCCCCGCTATGGTAGTAAGAAGCTATCGCCGCATATTTCTGTTATTCTAACATATGTCAGGTATGGGACTGACATATGTTGGGCAGTACTAGAAACGTGACTATCATACTTGACAGACCTCTTGGATTAGAACCCACGAGGCAGATTCCAGAGGTAGCTCAGTGTAGAGGTGAGAAGAACTCAAATCCCATCCTCTGGTCACTAATCAGAGCCAAAAGATCCTCAGACCCTTCTTTACATCTACGTGTATCAGAGCCGAAATCATATTTCAAAGATATCCTTCTTCAGTAATGAGCTTCCTCTTCTCACTGGTAAAGTTGTGCTAATATTATTCCATATCATATATTTAGTGATTTCATAGTTATACATCAACATAATATTAAAGAACATATCGAATTAACGATCTGGCCCATATGAGATTGATTTGTGTTTTACGTACATAACTAGACTATGTGATAGAATTATAGATTGATATAATGTGTGAAGACAGATCGATAAGTATCGATCGGATCTATATAGATCATCTATATTTTATTAGCAGATCATCTACATTATAATGATAGATCAAGTTAACGATGTGGTCAATGGAGATTCTCTTATGTTGGTCCCGAAAGAGCAAGGTTTGGTGTTAAGGGGTAGCGGGGGGTGGGGGGGGGGAATACACCAAATACAAACTTTTTAGTTTACTTGATTAATTACTTAGAGAGGTTAAGCTTTCTCGAAAAGAGATTTCTAAGTTTGACAGACCAGGTTCACTACCAGGTCGTCTAGTGATCTGTCCAGATAATGTCACTCTGGTGTTATGCTAAGCAGATAGCAAGAGTAATCTTGTTATCCAACAGAGTAGTGTACGGAATATGGTGGATATAATATGTTGCTCTTTATTAGAAAAACCTTTTGAAACACTTAGCCAAATATATTAGAGATTGATTAAATCAATGCAAGTGCTGGATTAGTGAATAAACAATTGAAAATAAATACGTAAAGTAAAGAGCACAGTTGTTTTACGTGGTTCGGAAAACCTCCTACGTCCACGGTCCAATCAAAACTAGATTGGATATCCACTACTAGGATACCCTCTTCTTTATACTCCCTGAGAATGAGCTACAAGTTCCAATCAAAACTAGAATGAAACTTGTGCACAAATAGGGTCGTGTCCCTTACAACTTGTAGATAAATATGCTACAAATACCTTCACGTTAATCCACTAGAAGACTACTAGCTAGCGAAGATATCTTCTTCCTTCTTCACGATAAGACAGACTTGAATCGAGGTTGGTGTGATTTCGATCACGAACGGCTTGAATCGGTATCTGGATTGTGAAATCTCCTCATTGAGTGCTTCAATGCTATAGTAGATTTCTTGGCAGAGTTTTAGCTTGTAAGTTTGCTCATAAGTTTGTCAATACTCCTCCAGATTTTTTTCGAAGCATTTATATGTAAAAAATTGAAATTTTGACCGTTGAAATTGATTGGCGTGCATTAAATGTTGATTTCCAATCAAAGATGTGAATCCCTGATTTGATCCTCTTGCATTGTAGGAATGGTTGATTGAATCTCTTTTGATTATGGAAAACAGATTGTTGATTGATCTATTTCCTTTCTTTGAGCTTTTGATTGATTCACCTTCTTTCTTGATCTCTGATTGATTCTCTTTCCTTCTATAAGAAATTTGGTGACATGGCATAAAAGGATGAGATTCTCTCTAAATACAAGTTACAAGGTAAACCATCAGATTACTAGGTAAACCATCATATTACATAGAGAAATATCAGATTACTAGGTAAACCATCAGATGAATCATTGTATATCTGAGGTTTTACCAAGTTTCCATCTAAGTGATCTGTAAGGGACAAGTTCACTCTTCCTAGCTGGTCTGGTCAACCAGGTCAGGTCCACTGCCAGCGAGGTGATCTAGTCCAAAATTACTCCAAAAGATGGTGTCAACAACTGGGAGAAGTCAGGTTTGGTCTAGGTTGAGTGACCTTACATCAGGTGGTCTGCTTGCTTCAGGTGAGCTGGTCTGCTTCGAATACCAGAAGATTATCTAACCAGATGACTTTCTATAGGACATAATTTTTAAGGTATTTTAGTCCTTTACATGTAGTAATCAGCTAACCTGGTCTAATTAAAAACATGCTTGCTCTCTATTAGGTTCACTTCCAATTGAGTGATCTCCTTATTACGTTTGAGCAGGCTGGGTCTAGCAAGCAAGACATAAAATAAATCTAAGTGTGTTTCGAAATAACATCATCAAAACTAAATTTTGTGAGGGTTCCGAACATCTTATTTTATTCTAAGTATTTGAAGAGAGATCAACATGTCAAGACATATCAAGATTTATGATATGTGTCATTTGATTGACCTTAATATTTTGTAGCTAATTGTATCGACGATCAATCTGATTGTAGACTAAGTATTGCATCAATAGAAGAGCACAAAACTTGACCTACTTAATGAGCAGATCGATATGGCGACCCGATAGAGAGCAGGCAAAGAGGAATAGATGACCTGCCCGAAGAGCATATCATTACGAAACAACTCAAAGAACATATCAAGAGATGACTTTATTTATGTGACTTGTGAGCTATTCATATAAAGAGTAGAGAAAGCTAATGATCTGCCTAAAAGGATCATAACCCACCTGTCAAACATGCCACGTTAGATGACACGTAGGACAAACTACAATGGCTAGAAGTCCAATCAGCACAAATAAATATATTCATATTTAATGTAGTTGCAATGTCTAGTTTTCAAATGTTATGCCAATAAATATTGCTAGACATCCTTCAAAATGTAGTGAACATATTTTAAAAGATTTTATATAGCCAAAATACTACAAGAATTCCTCAAGATTATCGTAGCAAACTAACAATAGGTTAAATTAGATATATTCAAGTGTTGTATATTAGAGAGGATTTTATATTATGGAGATAAATCAATCTAGAACTAACTATTTTTTTATAGCCTTCAAGTTATTAGTTCTAGATATTCCTCCATATCCAATCAAATTCTAATCTTTGTAATAGAGAAGAAAGGAGGAAGAACAACTATGTACCATAATGGTAAATTATACTCAACGTGGATAAATAAGAGAGATGTAATCTCGTACCCATCGGGTATAAACTTGAGAGTTTGAGCTCGTACTCAACGATGGTAAATAAGCGAGTGATCCAAGGTTAATGGATTCATCGATCTAATGTTGATCGACTGTGGACATAGGGTGTTTCCCGAACCACGCTAAATATTTGTGTTCTTTACAAGCAGTATTTATTTATATTACATTGACTTGTTAATTTATCTTAAGTAACCTTTATAAGGGGCTCGCAATATGCATGATCCACATGTCTAATAATTTAATAAATATTTAATTCTTAACAAACAAATATCACATAGGAGAAAATAATTGTGGAATTAATATTTTTTTCCTTTGCTAGTCCTTTGCTTGTGGAGACGATTTGAATCATTGACAACGAACTGAAATCCTCTCCGATAAATCGTATCTAACCTCCAGAGCTTCTAACCTATTACCCTGGCCTACAATCCGACTAATGTGTGGGCGATAATCCTTCGGATTTTATCAAAGAGAGGAACTCTGTTTATATCATTTTTTGTGTGTTTTTAGTTCATTTTTAGTTGTGCTTAGTTTTTAGTTTGATTTGATCTTGCGTCTCTTTAGTTCATGTTTACACCGATTTTGTTACACTTGTGTTGGATGTAGGATGACAAGAAGAGGAGTTGATCGGAGCTTAAATGATGTCAGAAATACCAAAGGTGCTTAGCCGAACGAAGCTGAGAAAATCGGACGGGATCTTGTTAGGAGTTACGGGCAAAAGACGAGAGGAGAAAGAACTTGAGAGCATGGCCATATGCGGAATTGTTACGTCTTGCACAATGATTTTGTTTTGGCTCGTTCTCCTTCGTTATAAGTCCAAATTTAGATCCGTTTGCGGCTACGGACTCCTATCGAAACGAGCTTCAATTCTGTAGTTTCAAAAATTTTGTATTTTGCACAGACTAGCAGTCGTTGGGCCTGTGCTGCAGCAGCGGACAGAGAGTGCAAGCCAGCGACTGCTGGCTCCTCAACGGCCGCTGGCTAGCGGTTACTTGCGGGTTTTAAAAGCCTTTTCCAGGCCATTGTGAAGAGAACCCCCATCTCTCTCAAAAAGAAACTCGAACTTGTAATCTTAGAACTCTAGTTTAGCACTTTTACTTGTATTTCAACCTTGGAAAATTGGATTAAGGTGGAGATTGATTACTTCTTCTCATAAGTGTAGTCATCAATAAGTTCTTGTTGTTGAGTTCTTAGTTTATGATTATGTTTTGGGTTAAGTAGTTGATCTCCAATAGTTGTTGTACTTCTTATTCGATTGTTTTATGTTATTATTGAATCATGTTTGCTGTTTGGATTCGTGCTTATTGAATTGTGCCAATTGATCACCGTTACAATTTGTTAGACGCAGAGTGAGGTCACGAGAGGATCTTTGTGTCAAATCGAGATCCAATCAATTTAGATTATCATCAGAGGCGTGTTAATCGAGTATTTGCTTGTTAACTAAGATTCTTAATAGTGTGGCTAAATGTGAAAGTCATAGTCACGATCTAATTATCACATACAACAGTTCAAAATTAGATAGCTCATAAGAATTCTAGATGAGCATGTGAATGTGTGTTTTAATAATATTATGTGATGATCGAAGTGAGTGTTCAGCTCCTAGAGCCTTATCCCGAATTTCCATTATTTAAATCATAATTAATTAGCTAGCTTAGTTAATCGTTTATATGCTATCTGGTTAGAATGTTTAGAACTAATTATTTATTTTGTAGCACTTGAATTAGGAAGCCCTGCTAAACCTTCCTTGAGATACGACTTAGGGTCAGCTTACTACGTATTATAGGCCTCGTTTAATTACGAGAACTTAAACACACGTTTTAGGTTGAACAAACTCGAAAATATAGAGTTTGGAATCCTTAATTTTCGAAAATTGCAGTATTTGAAAATACTATAGTGGTTGAAAATTATTGTATGTAGAAGTATCTTTTATGCCACCCGTCCTCAATAGCCCTGAAGCTTCTAATATAAGACTAAGTGCAAATATATCTCTAATATTTCCTTCTTATTCAATTAATTTTAACCAAGTCAATATCATAACTTAATTAATTAATTTTAAGTCAATTTGACCTAATTAAATTTAATTAATTGACTCGGTCAAACCTTGACTTTAATTAATTAATTTACCAAGTTAATTTTTAACTTTCAATTAATTACGCTAGGAAATATACTATTGTATAAATCTTATATTAATATTTATCGACTCCACTATGTGATAAATATTGAACTATTCGTCACCTACTCAAATTACAGATGTAATCCTCCTTTTATTATTAATTATGTCATGTGTTTTAAGATTCTTAAATTCATTAATTCATTGAGTTCGCTGACAACTCAAAATTAATTAATTTTTTTTATACGCGAGTGATCTGGTTAAGAATTTAATTATTATATATGGAGAAAATTTCAATTGGTCAGGTTTCTTATATAATAAACATTTATGAACGTCTCACGAGAATTTAATCAACTCGGGATTAACCAAGACGCGACTCCATGCGATAATAACCACACCTCTCGCTAAACCAATCATCACTACCCAAAAAAATTACTGTATAAGATTACGAAAAATCCACAAGTGCAAATGAATCAAAGCAGTGTTTAATTAGTCGTGTATACTAATGATATTGCCACAAATTAAGAAATAAATAATTTCTAAGTCCTCATTCTAAGCAACAACACGAATAACTTATCCCATTGTGAAACCACAATATATATATACATATATATATATATATATACATACACGTGTGTTTGTGTGCGCAAGCATGTCTGACAGCATATATATATCGATATCATTCTGCTAGCTAAGGTCATCACTCGCATCAAATGATACCGCAACCTTTAGCAACTAGACTGTCCAGGTCTGTCTAGGCTGTGAACTTTATTCTACAAAGGAGGCGACTGTGTTACCTACAGTGATCATGGATCCACCACACAGCTTTCAATTGTAGAAAAGGAACTTGTTTGCAATTAAATAATCATGGATAATATATAACAAACCAATGATAGAAATATTTGTTTTCATTAAATGAAATTAAAAACAAGTCTGTTACAACGTCTAAACAATAAGCATGTTTGAACTATACAAACCCCAACATTATCACTAGTGAGTTGATCTATAAAGATCAGTGAGCTGTGCACCTGTGAATCAATCAATATGTATAAAAAACGCTTGACCAATTAAAAGAATATTTTGGAAGTATATTGTTTGTTATATTTTTGTCGTTGAGTTAGTCGTGTTTCGTGTCTCG
>JAPKLX010000374.1:56780-91483 GCA_026898415.1 Leonotis leonurus | reverse complement strand
CTGGACTTAACAACGCCACGTACTACGGTTAAAAATCTAGCTTAACATATATAAGAACAACCAATAGATCACTAGCTTCCGTACATGACATGTCCTTGACAATTGACCTTATTTGCTCTAGCTAGCTGAGAGTCGACATGTTCAAGAACATATCACTCGCTCTGTATTGAGACTATCTATTTGGGCAGATTAATCTCTCTCCCATAGAGAAGCTGACATGCTATCCAAGTAAGCTGATTTGGTAAATTAGCGAGCTGACCTCTTGATCTATTATTCAAAACAATCCAACAAAAAATAAACTTTGATATATTCCTCATACACCAAATCTGCTCTTCCCGACACCTAATACTATATTCCGTGTGCATTCGAACATGAAGTATTACATTTATTGATCAAATTCTTGTGCAATATATGATTTAATAATTATCATATATCTATCTATGCAACTATCATTGTATTATAAGAAAATTATGAAATGGCCATCACTGATTTAGCTTCATGCTATAAAAATTCTGAATAATTGATCGGGAAACAAATAAAAGAATAATATTTGTTATCAATTAATGCCAGCTCTGTGTTTCTTTTGTCTTTGTATGTGTACTTGAATTTTTAATATGCTTGTATCTAAAATTTTCTGATGGATCTCATAAGGTGGAGCCACAAGTCACTAGCGCACAAATATATTATATTATATTATATTATAAATATCTTCAAACGACAATTAAGTTAAACTATCTATTTTCAATACTTCGAAAAAATATTTTTAATGAAAATTTAAATGGTTGGTGTGAGATTTTAACTTATAACATTAATTTTTTACTTTCATTAATAGTAGTTTTCTTAATTAGTAATGTATGTAAATGATTTATTAATATTTTCATTACTAAATGTATTTTTTTTCTTGTCTTGTCCTCCTTTCTCAATTTGTTGTTATGTACACGCATGTATTTGTTGTGGTGTCCTTTCCTTTTGTTATATAAAAAATTAGTGTTTTTGCTCCTGCGGGATAATTATTTTTTATAGTATAATTTTTAATTTTTAAAAAATAAATAACGTTGATAATATTATCGAAATAAAAATCATTTTATTATAAATGATAATTGGAAAGCTTACACTACAAAAATTAAGACTTTTATCCACACGTATATGTGGTTAAAAGTATACTTATGTGTGAATAAAATATTTTTAGCCACACATAAATTAAATGTTAACATGTGTGGTTGAAGTAATGTGTAGGAAAACCTTTATCTACACATAATATATATGTGGATAAATCTTATATATAACCAAAGATAAATTTTATGAGTAGATAAATGTGGCATGTCATAGTATAATGATGATGTGGAAATTATGTGTATGCTGACGTGGAAATTATGACGTGGAAATGACGTGAAAAATAGATCATGTGAAAATGACGACGTGGAAAATAGATGAGAGTTTTTTGAACCAGCAGATAAATAAATCCACTTTGTCATTTAGAGAAAAAAAAAGATTAATCTGGAAGTTTTTCTCAGATATAAGGAAATGATTCAGTTCTAGAGCTAAAGATCGACGAGGCGAATGTCGAGGAAGGGAAGAAAGTAGAAGTGGAGTAAACGAAGACGGTTGCAGTTGCGGCAACGGAAGTTGGGGGCTATGTAGTCAAGACCGGCATATCAGTTTCGGGTGAATGGATACTCTGAGATAGAACGAGAAAAATTGAATTTAATTAATTCAACTTATAAGACTTTCGGACAATTAGAAAATTACAAAAATGAAATGATTCAGTTTGAACAACAAAGGGCAATTAATCAAGTCCGACAACGGATTTTCCAACAAGCCTTGCAAGGAGCTCTAGGACTGCCTCGCTGCGGGTCAGCACCTCCGAAAGAAACGGAGGACTTCATTCAGTGACCCCGCGATCGCCCTCTGAACGATCAGAATAAGGTAAAGCTTGAAGATAAGTTTTGTACTCTATTAATTTCTCAGTCCCCCTAGTCGGGTGGGTGCCGGATTTTATTGAAAACACTTAATAAATTAAATTCCCCCCTTCTCTAGCTATCCTTCTGCTGGCCAGCCTTCCGAATTCTACCCCCGCTACCACAAAGATCACTGGCCAGCCACCGCTGGAGCAACTGAACAAAATGGAGAAAATTTGGGCGTTTTGCGTGTTCTGATCGTCGAGCCTGATCGACTCGACTCTTTTTCCCGACCCCCGGCCCTTCGCCTTTCCGGGTCTGGATTTTTCGCGTCGTTTAGCCGTCGTGGTCGACAGGGCAGAAGCTTAAGTGGTTTGATGATTTGGATTGAATAGATAGAACATCCGGAAATAAGCAATTCGATCAACTATCTCCCGTAATGCCTTTCTTTAAGACTAGAGTGGATAAGGCGGTTAAGCGAACTGTGGGAGGAGATCCAAGAAGATTGGGTACACATATGAAAGAGCTCAGAAGAATTTCCATGAGCTGCATCACATGAACAGAGACCTGGTTACTCAGATCAACCAACCAAACTCATCCAGGCTTCCTTGTTTCTTAGTGGCTTCGCTCATCCATTCCAATCAATCAGTCGACTCTTTCTTGTAGTCTTTTATGGGGTCCTATCGGGATAGGTAGGCCCAAGCCTTTTCCCTCCCTCCAGAATCCCAAGGGGGAAAGAGAGATCCATTCCGGCGAATTGGTACGGAAGTTGTAACATGGGAAAACCACGGAAAACACACGTGCAAGTTTCCCTGCATGTGGCTCATCCGTGCTTTTCAAGGCGCTGCCTGTGACTCAGCATGGGATAAGGGGCTATTTTGATACCTTAGCGGACTACTTGTTTGAAGCTTTCAATATCTTGTTCTCAATGATATTTATTCATTCGACCCAACTTTCTTTTGTTCTATTTCAAGAATTACCTTTCATGGGAAGAAATCTCTCCTCTCATGTTCCTGTAGATGGAAAAGAATCCGATGAACAAAGGAAAAGGATGATCGGCCGTTGAAAAGGTTTCGACCTTTTTCGATATAGTCTATTTGTCGATTTATGGCGATTAAGTCCTCTTGCGCTATTGAGGAAGAGTGAAGAGATCTAGAGAAGGAAGGAATGTAGGTTGTCGTATGGTGGACTACTCAATCCTTCGAATGCTCTGTTTTCCGAAGAGGGGCATACTCATCTGACTACTAGCTTGGGCGAGCAGGACTAGGAGAAAAGCCTTATCGGACAGGGGAATAAGAAGAACCCTATCCCTAGTTCCTTCGGAATGTCCTTATCCACTCTCTTTTGATTCAAGGGATCCTGACTTCGAGGTGTTGACTCACTTAGAGAAAGGGGCCTCGATGGTATATTCACGCACAGAGGCGCTGACCGTCTTATGAATTTTTCAACTTCTATTTCGATATAGAAAGATCTCCTTATTTCTTCACCGCGGGTTCTCGCATCATTTTCTTGAAAAGATATTATATCACCGTGGACCCTTACCCGACCTTCAATTCAAAGTCGATATTTTCTTTTCAGTAACTGTAGCTAAGGAGTAGCATCTCGGTTCGAGTCCGAGTAGCGACATGGCATGTCAACTCCTAAAAAAAGAAAATAGATCTTATAATGAATAATAATGAATTTCATTTCTCCTATAATAGGGCATACCGCGCATCCTCCTAGGGCTCTTTTCGATCAGCATCGGTATTCCCTTTACAAAGTAAACCCAACAATCCGAGCAGAAAGGCAGAAAGTCCCGAATGAGCCTATTTCGATGGTTAATCCACACGGGATTCATGGGATTAAATTGGCTCATTCGATGAAAAATCTGGTTTTTTAGCTCCAAAATGCGTTGCAGCATCCAAAATGCCTATACGAACTCAATTTATTATTTCGGTATAAAAATGTAGAACGTACAGAAATGAGTCTTGCGGATGAAACAAAATCACCTATTTCTTTTTTAGACTTAGACCAAGCCCTCGGTGTCGAATGAATGACGTGATCGAATAAGCGTCCAGGAAAGATCCCGGGAAATGTGTTTGAGGAAATGCGTTTAAGTGGTTATGGTTTATCCGGTTCACCGAGGAGCAGGAAAGGCAAAGCCGTTGTAGCAGAGGTGGTGGGGGTTTCTGGGTCCACATAACATCACATCGTAGTAGGCATTCCTCAGAAAGTCATACTGAAGAGCTTCATCCCCAAGAACCATCTGAACAAGGTCAACAAGAAAGATTAAAAAATGGGACTCCTAGTAACAGCAGCAACTCTAGACTGTTCATGCCCCATATAAAGGGTCATTTACACTCCTATGGGCATTAGCCCTGACTATGTGGATAAAGAAAAGTCCTACGGAGCCGTCCTCCCCTGCCAACTATGAAATGGCCACCTCCGACTGACTCTACTCACCCTTATCCTAGCACCGCCTTGCCTTCGCTATGAGGATCTAATTCATATCTATAAGAGTATGAAGCCTACGTGCTATTTCACTTATAGGCGCAGGTTTAACGGTTTAACAAAGTCCCAATGCCGGCAAAAGAGAGGAAGGCTCACCAGACCGAATATGAAGCTTTGAGAGCAGGTCTTGAACTCGCCCTCGAATACAAAGCCTAATGGTCTACGTCCGAGTTAGTGATCAAGCACCGCTCTCGCTCGCCGCTACTAATGGGGTCTCGGTTGATTTCCCTTCCTTTAGCTACTCAGATGTTTCACTTCGCTAAGTTTGAAAAGTCTAAAGAGCACAGACTAGCCACGGAGCTTGGATACGCCTCTATCCAGCCGATCATTCTGCTGGCATCTCGCATTCACGACCCCATTTGTGGTGCTTTGTCCTGAGTAGAACCAATCGACGCTGGGTTGCATAATTACCGCCTTGGTCATGACCTAGATTCAAACATCATGCCATGGGTCCCGCTTCAATGCAGGGGACTTCCGTTTCTTTTGGAGGTGCTGACCCACAGCGAGGCAGAGATGACTAAGTGACATCCCACAAAAAGAAGAAAAAGTAAAGGACAACATTAACACCGCAAGTCTGCCTACTTGATCGTTGACCAAAGACTAATGCAAGCACTAGCGTGAAAGCTACCCAAAAGTCCCTCTCTGCCTAGTCATGAAAACCAGTCTCTGACTCTACCGTAGAGGAATATTTCCAATCTAATAGAGGAAGCCGGTTTATTTATATACTTTCTAGGGTCCTAGACAAATCCGGCACAACTACGCTACCTGAATTCAGCAAATACAACAATTGGTGGATTACACCTTTCAAGAACAAGGAGCTCGAGAGATGCGAGTTCCACTCCACTCTAGACTTTCTTTTCTTTCCAACCAGGACCTCTGCGGCTTGCTTTTGACTTCCTTCGGGGACTAAGCCATGGAACTACAAGTTCTGAGGTCGGCTCTTCTCGATTATAAGCTAAAGCCAACTAGCTAGTCAATCCCAGAGATCTTATCAGCCGGCAAATCGGAGACGGACGACCACGGTCCCGACCTTACCAGCACTGAACGTTAGGGAAGATAAGGGAAGACCACCTGAGCAAACCGACCGAAGGGACTTGACTTTATCCGAACCAAACGATAGCAGCTTAAAGATAAGCCTATCACGAGCACGAGAATCCAAATCCTTGATCGACGAGGAGGAGTGAGAAATTCTGCAGGGGGTCCCTATTCAAAATCTAAAATCTGGATATAGATGCCTGGGACAAAAGGGGAGACTTGCTCTCCCAATGAAGGAAGACCTTTAGGCAAAGGTTGGTTTTTTCCAACCAGGAAGAAGCTAAATCAAGCTTATGTCGAGTTAAATGGGCTTCAGAAACATTACTAGCTCGTGCCTCTACCGTGGCCAACTCGAAGGGGCTGAAGTTCAACGCAGAGCTTTTTGGTTGTTAAGTTATAGCAGCACTGAGCAACATCCAAAAGCTCTAGTCCTTCTGGTTTGCACTAAAGTGGCTAAAGTAGCCCTCGAGAGATGGAATAGAAAGGGCCCCACAAGTTTTGAATTCGCCGTTGGGGAATTCACACGAAAGGGAACGAGGAATTCTCAACGAAAAAAGTGCTCTCTAAACCGAACGTGAAAGTTCTTTTGATTGCAGATCTCTGTAACTGTACTTTATGGATTTATACCAAATCTACCATAGAGGGAATTCATTAGAATCTTCTAAATAAATGTCATAGCTTCATCACCAGCTTTCTTGGCTTCTAGTCTGCTTTCATAGAGGAGTGAGATGAAGCCTTCGAAACCAGATCGAGCCGGGGATCTTCTTGGAAATAGGAAGATCTAGGATAAGCCTGGCTTATTGATTGAGGAGATTCCGTTGAGGCCGGGGTGTTGGTTCGAATCCAGCACCATCGCTATCTATGGCGGGGTCCCAGCAGGCCTATGTTCAGGGATCACTTGAGGGAATGTATGGCCCTTCAGATGCAGCTGATTGGTTCTGGTCCACGAAGCCCTCTCTAGCCAAAGGCCGCTGATCGGTCTCCTCGGGTAGCTTTTGCTTGATTGAAGAACTCCTCAGCCCGGTGCAGGACTCAACAATCAAGAAGAAAGCGCGGATAGAGGCGAGTTAGCTCGTCTACCTAGTTGTTAATAAGCTACGAGTTAAGGAAAGGCAATTTTCATGTGTGCCGAAAGGCTAGTTTGATCAATCGGAGCAAAACTCCCAGATTCTTCATCTCCTGAATTCGATGAAAGGTGGGAATTAGGCCCGAATCAAATGCTCGATCTCGAACCCGACTCAAAAGTAAGATTTGGCCGTTAGGCATTGCTGCGTCTTCTTCTATGTCTACAAGGTGAACAACTTAGCTTACAGCACAGCATGTTCGCCACCACACTGGTTGGCTGGTGCATTGGCCTTATTGTAATAAGATAAGTCTGAGAGGTATGACTCTTCCATATCTCGTGACACGCGGAGCGTAGCATTTTTTTTAGAAAGTCCGTATAACATGAAAGTAATGATGTGGAAATTACATGCTGACGTAGGAATTACGTAAACGAAGACATGGATATTATGTGTATTGTGATGTGGCAATATGTATGTGTCACAAAAAATATTGCTTTATGTGTAGATAATTAATTTTTAATTATTTGAATATTTAAAATTAATATTATTATTTTCATATTAAAATTAAGGTAGTTGTGAGCAATTATATATTTTGGTAAAGAGAATAATTTATGCGACAATTTTATTCATGAAATAAAATATTACAATAAAATGAAATAAATATAATTACATTGATATATAACATTTAATTATTTAAATAAAATACAAAAAAATATTTACTGCCTAGTCTACTATAAACTTTCGTGTCTACATGTCTTTCTTCTTTATCTTGCTCATGTTCAATACTCTTCACCATCATATTCGCTTTAAACATCGTACTCTTCACCACCTGAAAATAATCAAACATTCCACCATAATACATATTAACAAAAGTGAATGAAAATGAAAAAAATAAAATTTTGTTGTAAGAATATTAGAAAAATACCTCTAACGTTACTATGCAAACAAAGAAAATTTGAAACAAAACTAGTACCAATGAATAAGCCGAGGAATGCAATGTTGAACAAAATCATCTACAATAACAAAAAAAAATTAGAAACACAAAGAACTGCAGAGAGCTTATAATATGATTATTGAGAGGCATAAGTGAATTTGTCGATATTTATGCTGAAGAATGATGAGAATTCAGAAAATCAACCTGTATCTGTATTTGTGACCTTACTTCCTCAAAACCCTCCCAAAATCTCTATATGTGTAGACAAAAAGCTGGAGACTTGAAGCTGTCAATTAATAATATTTATAAGATGAAGACCAATTATAATCCTAGAGATGTCAAAGAGAAGAAACAGAGAAAAGACTGAAAATGTAATTTCAAAAGTGGAAGATAAGATCTGTTTGTTGATAGTGATGGAGGGGCGGCTGCGGAAGTGGTGGAGGGAGCAGGGGCCGCAGAGTGGTGGGGGGTGGCGGTGGAAATGCTGGAGGGATGGCGGTGGGAAAATTAATAGTCCCAAATTAATTTATATATGATTATAAAATATATAATTTTGTAAATAGAAAAAGAAAATTAATTATTGATAATTTGAAAAAAGAAAAAAGAAAAATTAATTAATTAATTAATAAAATAAATGATAATTAAAAAGTGGATGAAGTGAGGAAATAAATAGTCTATCCCACCTCTCACAATATATATATATATATGTGTAGTTTATTACCATTAAATAATAAAAATAAATATAAATTATAATAACATTAATCTCTCACAATATATATATATATATATAGTTTATTATCATTAAATAATGAAAATAAATATAAATTATAATAACATTAATCATAAATTGTAATGTCCCGCATTTTTCTTTAGAACTATCTCGTATTAGATATTTCGTAATTTAATTACGCTTATGAATAGAATATGAATAAGCAAATTAATAATGTTAATTCCAAATTGCCAAATTGAACTCGTTTCAATTTAATGAGAAATCTCATTAAATGAGGGTTTAGTATGAGACTAAAATCGTTATTATTAAATATTTAGTATGCTTATTAATAATCATCTTCAATGAGGCTAAATATTATTAATGAGTAACTTAAGATAATTATGTTGAGAAATAGTATGAGATAAGATAAGTATATATTATATGTGTGATAATTCATTTAGTAAATGAATGGATAATTAAATAAAACCCATAAGAATAATTTAATACAACCTACGGAAGTCACCATCAACTAAATGAAAAGATGACAATATGCCATCAGACTTATCATACCTATAAAATGTGATAAGTACAACTTAAATAAATAATTAAAAGAAAGTTCAGAATAGTAAAATCAAATAGGTACAAATTATAGTGTGTGGAGTGAGAATGTCGGTTTTACCCAAAGGAAATAAAATGAACATAAACCATTACACTATGACCCAAAATGCAAAACCATTAAAGCATTAATAGTACAAATCAAGCAGAAATCCAGCACTATGCTCGATGATGGGAGGCGGTTAAAAGGAATGAGGAGCTGCCACATCCAACTCCCTGCACAAACAAGAATATATACATTTAGTACAACTTAAATAAAAGAACCAAATTGTTAAAACCATGCAGAGAACACCACACTTTGATCTATCGGTCATACCATTACAACTTAAGACTCATTATCCTCCTATATAAAGAATTACTATTTTGGACTTAAACACACTATCATTTAATCACAAAGAAAACTTGAGTTGGGAAGGCACATAGAGTTCAAACAGAAGAGAAGTAGTTGAAGTTGTTGTGCTAAGAATTCAAAGCTTTAGCATTTAATGTTCATGCTTATATCTTCTCTATATTAAGTTTATGACTCTCTTTTAAACCCTAATTCTCCACTTCATACCCTTAAACCGAGGAAATGCACATAAACAAAGATTCAATCTTAACTTTAAAAGATTTAGAGTATATTATTTTGACACCTACTAGTTCCAAACGCCATTAGAACACAACCTATTTCTAGAACGTGTCAGATTCATACCTCCACCACATTTAAACCTCAGCATGTTAGAAGAATATGAGGCTAGAACTTTTACCACAATACTAAGAACATGGACTGCCCCTCTCTACAAAATTAGAAATCAAAATATACTATGAATAAGACAAAGCAGATATCAACCAGAACTCAGAGCATAAGAATAGAATCACATTAAAGCTACTGAAATACCCCAACTCGAAGCCCCACCCCGAAACCGAACAACTACTGGCCCATCAAGACCTGAACTCCATGAGATGCTTGAGAATACAGTCCTCACCCAACAAAAATAAATAAATAATATTATAGAGCACATCTTCCATAACCTAACAGATTCGAATTTAGTTCATATTCATGTCTTCTTTTACTTAACACTAATAAGCAGATCCTGACTCTTAACAAAGCATAAACACATTTCCAGATTATAGTTTTAAAGTGTTATGTCAAACTCTTGCTAAAATTTTCCATACTTTAGGAATCCAATTCACATAACAAACAAAGAAACATAGCCTATCAAGTATTGAAAACAATAAGGTAAAGGTAGACTTAGCTACAATGGGTTCCTCTGCGAACAGAACCGCCCCATAACACCCACACGAGGCAAAGTTCAGACCTTGAACACCACATCGATCCCATTTCTCCAACTCTGAACCGTTCTTAAATCTTAACCAAAAATAACAAAGAAACCAAATAAATAAAACCCCAAATCTCAAATACAACATCCTCCAGCTAGAAACAGAGCAAGTCAGTAATAAAAAAAAAGAGAGATGAAAGAAAGGAGAAATCATAATCAATTAATTAGAAAATCTGGACTTAGGCCAAAGATTGTTTTTTAGTTAAATTTCTTTAGAAATTAAGACATGCAAGAAAAAAAAATCAGAAAATAGAAAGGAAAGTAAGGGGATGAGTATTACCTGCTGGAGGAGAGGAGCGCCGGTGACAGCTCCATGCGGCTGCATCGCAGCAGCTTCGCGACTGCTTCACGTCCACCTAGGCGTCGAGCACCTGTTGGAGAAGAGGAGGCGGCGAGGAGAAGCTCCGACGACGGCTTCTTGCAGCTGCTCTACGGCTGGGAGGTGGCTGCGGTTACCTTACAATCAAGAGAGAGAGTGGGGGCTGTTGTGTCGAATAGAGACGGGAGGGAGCGGATGGGAAAAGGGTGGAGATGGGAGAAATTTTCAGAGAATAAGAGGGAGAGAGACGGCCATGGGAGAAGGAATGGAGAGGAGCTTCTAGATGGGGGAGTAAGAGAGTTGTCGGCTAAGTTGGAGGGGGGAATATGAATAAGGTTAGATATAGGTTTAATGTTAATTAAGTTAATTAAAGCTGTGGGCTTCAAATTAAGAAATTCTAATGGGTTGGATTTGGGTTAAGATTAATGAAATTGATAGATTAATTATCAATTAAATGGGCCGATTGGTGAGCTAAAATTGGGGCTAAAAAGGTTTATTTAATTATTGGTCCAAGAATTTATTTATTGGGCTATGTTAAGATCCTAGACCCAATCTTTATGTAATAGAGAAATGATTAATTGAGCGATATTAATCATAAGATTAATTAAAAATTTAATCATAAGATTAATTAATCATTGTAAGTTGAAATTTTAAGTATTTTAAGGTTTATTGAAGAATTAGTTAGAGTAATATTAATATATAAGAGTAACTAATTAAATTAAATTATCTAGTATAAATTCATCGGAGAGAATTATATAAAGTAGGATTTAATAATTATAACTCCAAGAGAAATCTTACAAAATTATTTAGAAGAATAATTTAAATACTTAAGCATTAGTGGAGCTAAGACACAGGAACAATTATTGATATAATAGAATAATATTTCTCTCCCAAATTAGAATAAGATTTAATACTCAATTTGAGTATCTCACTACGAAGTCTAATTAAAGGTTACTACGGGCGTAAGAGTCCGAAGACGGGAAGAGACGAATCTTAGAAGAGAAGGAAAACTCATCAGGTAAGCTTTCTTATACAAAATCAAAATGTGTGTCTATCAGTATTGATGTTATTTCTATTCAAAAGCTTTGAATCGAAAATGAAATTTTCAAATATTGTCTTGCCATAAAATGTTTTATGTTTTGTATGATACCTATCTGCTATGATTAATCGAATTCGGGTTCCAGTGGGTAAGCAACCCCGCTCGAACTAGTGTACACAATAGGACTGTGAGTCGACGAAGGTGTTGACCGGTCAAGTGTCGCGGAAGGTGGCCACCTTCTCGGTACACACAAGATACAGATATGGTAGATTACTAAAAAACTTAGACAGCTGTCGAACTTTAGGTTTCACAAAAAGGATGTAGTGAACGTAGGTGCTTTAAAGACAAAATTCATATGTTTCACTCGACATGGCATGACAAATATATTTGTAAGTATGCGTTTTCGGCATGTGTCTACTGAGTACTTTTGTACTCAGCCCTGCATATATTTCTAAATGTGCAGGTTGAGCTATGATGGGAGGGAGTGCTCTACAAGGCTTTGTTGATCTCTTTTGCTATTTTGAACTCTTGGGGGTTTACATGTCCTCATACATGTAAACTTTAATTAGATTCTAATTCCCGCTACAATGTTTGATGTTTCTTGTTATGAACCTATGTTAGGCTTTTTTTTTAACTTCAGTTCAACTTATCGGTAACTCTAGAACCGAATTCTATGCTATGAATCATCTATATTATTGAAGTACTCCCTCCGTCCCACTTTAGTTGTCCACTTTCTTTTCGGATCGCATACCAAGGAAGCCTTTATTACCATCTTAATTACCCATCTACCCACTTTCACCTTATTATTTTAATCATAAATTGTCTTCCATTTATCTTCTCAAATAAACACTTTATTTTATTTGTTTTTTTAAACTTAATTTATTAATCTGAAATTGATTAATTAATTAATCTGAAATTGATTAATTAATCTAAAATTAATTAATAATTCTAAAAATGTTTATTCTGAAATTAATTAAATTTATTAAATATTCAGAATATGTAAAGTAAATGAAATTCATAACCTGAAAATGAAAAATTCGAAAGACTATAATTGAAAATTGAGATTCATTCATAAAAGTGAATTTCAAACATGACAATTGAAATTTTGGTTCCAAACTTCCCTCTTAATTTGAAATTGGGGAAACATCCAAAAGGAAATTCAAACTTTCCTCTAAATTCTAAACATGTCTATAAAACAAAGCTACACTAAAACACTTCCTACCACAAAAAAAAACACAATACACTGAAACAGAAGCACCCACAAGCAGAAATGCCACCAAGGGGAAAAGACTTGCCCATCTCCACCAAAACTCAAATATTGCACTTCCTCCTTGAAGATTTGAGGAATGGAAGGCCTGCAAGAGGAAGATTCAAGATGGCTGCTGAACAGTGGAGCTGTAATCCAAAGACTATTAGTCGAGTTTGGGCTGAAGCAAAGGAACAAAGAGAGAATGGTGAGTGCATTCAACTTTCAAACAAAAGACTTGGAGCAAAAAGAAAGAGAGTTATCATTGACTTGGAGCTTATCTTAAGCATAGAGCTATTACACAGAAGCACAATTAGAAGGCTAGCAATTGGTATCAATTGCAGTAAATCTGTTGTGGGAAGATGGGTCACAAAAGGGCTGATCAGGTCACACACAAATGCTATAAAGCCAGACCTAACAACCCCCAATAAACTCCTCAGAATGAGGTTTTCATTGGAAGCATTGGAGTTTGACAGGATAATGAACACAATCAGATTCAGGAACATGCACAACACGGTTCACATTGATGAGAAGTGGTTCTATATGTCAAAGACTGCACACAGATTCTGTGTGTAGGCCTATCTTTTCAGAGGATGGAAGTGTGTTATTTGATGGGAAGATAGGCATCTTGCCATTCACAGAACAAGTAGCAGCCAAAAGATCAAGCAAAAACAGACCTGCAGGTAGATTGGAGACTAAACCAATTGCTTCAATTACTAAAGAGGTGATAAAAGACTGTCTGATCAATCAGGTAAAGATTACAAACAAGTTTTGTGTATGCTGTAATAATAGATTGTTTAGAGTAAGTTTGGTTTCATTTGTAACATAGTTTCAGATTTCAATTTTCAATTTTCAATTTTCAGATTTCAAGTTTTCACCTATTGTTTAATTTACAACAAGTGTATTTTTCAGATTATACCTACAATCATGTCCAAGTGGCCAGAAACATCATCAAAACTGATTTATATACAGCAAGATAATGCTAAGCCACATATAAAAGACAATGATTCAGATTTCAGAGCAGCAGCTAGTAGGAATGGATTTGACATAAGAATTGTACATCAACCCCCCAATTCACCTGACACGAATGTCAATGATTTGGGGTGGTTTAGAGCCTTACAAAGTTTACAAACTGAAAATGTGTGTAGGAATGTTGATGATTTAGTGAATGCAGTGTTGAGTTCTTTTGAAAAACTGACTCCCACAACTCTAAGTAAGGTTTTCCTAAGCTTACAAAGTTGTATGGTAGAGATTCTCAAGGTCAAAGGTCAGAATTGTTACAAGATTCCACATCTAAAGAAAGACTCACTGATCAGACAACATCAACTACCACTAAACTTGGAGATTCCATCAGAATTGGTGAGAGAGTGCATTGCTTATCTCAGATCACAGGGGATTGAGGAAGGAATGACTGCTCTCACAAATACTCTAGGAATTGAAGACATCACAGACATCACAAACACAGATTGGCAGGCTTTATAAGTTGTGTGTGCATGGATTTTGGAAATGTAATGGTGTGCAGACATTAGATATGAGCACATGTGTTTTTGATTGCTAGTTTGAAAATATGTTTTGGACATGTGTTTTTTGTAAACTGCAAAGATGATTTTGATATGTGTTTTTTGTAAACTCCACATATGTTTTTGAATGAAAATGTGATTCAGATATCAAGTGTAGCATCTTAAGAGAACACAAACCAATAATTAAAAAATGGTCTCAATCTAGATATCATCATTACCACAATACACATATCCAATCCAACACATTACCACAATACACATATCCAATCCAAACCATTTATCAAACCAGCAATCAAACACAGTCTCAATCCCACACAGATACCACAACAGATCAACAATCATCCGAATTTTTTTCTCAAAGCCACATAAAAATATCATCATTTCAGCATGCAACAACAATCATCTCCCACAACAGATTACCACAATCGAAGTTCCAACATATCTCAAAGATCCATAACAGATCAGCAAACACAATCCACATGCAACCACATTTCAATCATAATAAGGGAAAGATCTCACCAAATCCAGCAAGCTCTTCTCTGCAGGTAAGAGTTCAGCAGGGACCCGACGCTCAAACTCCAGCAACCGCTTCTCAGCTCTCCTCTGGGCAAGAATCTCCAGAAATCCCTCAGATTGTGTCCAAGCAACATCGAAAGTCCCCAACGCCTCAATATCCTCCATTGTTACACTGTCGCTGCTCATAGGAGGCAGACCCTCAACAATTTCATCTGGGCCTCGAAGAAGAGGGTCAAAGGGAACAGATCCACCATGGATCCAGTATGGATCCGTGGAAATAACATCTTTGTGAACAGGACAAAGGAGGCGAGGGTTACAGAGCTGTGAAGGAGAAAGGCCACCATGGAGAAGGCTTTCTCTAAAGTAAATGGCTTGGCATATGCAGATAATCGAAGGAGAAACCCCACTGCTCAGAGAGGATTGGTGTGTAGCATCTGAAGAGAGGAATTCTTCATGGATCGGGTATGGATTCAAGCTCATCACAGCAGATTCAAGGAGAAATCAGGGGTTAAAGTTTGAATGGAGGAGGGCGGAGAAAACAGTCGCCGCAGAGGAGAGGGAGAATGGAGGGAATGAGAATGAGGGGCTAGGGTTTGGATGGAGGAGGGCGGAGAACACAATCGCCGCAGAGGAGAGGGAGAATGGAGGGAATGAGAGTAGTCTAGGGTTTAGAGAGTGTAATAGGTTAGGTATTAAGAGTATAAGTGGGCTTAATTATGGGAAGATAAAATAAAAAGTGTAAAGATAATAAGATAAATATATTAAAAATATACATATTTTCATTAATTACATATAATTTCATAAAATATATAAATTATTACAATAATACATATAATTATATAAATGGAATTATAAAAAAAAATTGTTGATAATACATAGAAAAGAAAAAAAAAGGGAAATAAAAAGATAATAAAATAGATAGAAAAAATAAAAAAAAGGGCAAATTGGGAATATGTGAAAACATTGTTTGGACGCCAATTTACTAAAGTTTCACAGCCTTTTAAAATATAGATAAATTTGATAATTTTTAATGAAATAAAACAATTCAAATAAAAATAGTCTTATTAAGTGTGATAACTGTTAAACCTACATATTATATTTTCTTTAAGATTATAGATAGATTGTTATATATTAATTCCTCTTTTTAAAGTAAGAAGGACATAAAATTTTGATTATTAATTATTATTGTATTTAAATATTATTTAATTAATGTAGGTGCATAATTTAATATTTTAAACTGCAACTCGACTTTAAATTATTTAATTAGTATTTTTAGCACATGTGTAAAATATATTTCTTATTTAAATTTTATTAAATTGCTAATCTGATATATTTAGTACACATTTGTAATTGAGATGACATGAAAAATTAAATTAAAATAGAAAAGTTACATTACATACTTAAAAAAATCAAGTTTAACATTAAGAATTAACTAATATTAGGCTAGAATAATATATAAACTGCATAATTAAATATAGTCAAATTCAAATACATGATATAAGCTTGTATTGTGAAATATGTTTCTTATTTACATATTATTAAATTGTTAATTTAATTTATTTAACACACATTTCTAATTGTGATAACAAAATAATTAGACAAAAATTGAAAAGTTACATAATAAAAAATTCATATTATTTTTATTTAATTGAGTTGCTAATTAGATTTATTTAATGCGCATTTGTAATTGAGATAACATGAAAAATTGATTAAAAAAATAAATAAAATATATCTCATGATCATGGAAAATGCAATCATAACTCGAAGTCTTTTTGTTATTAAACGTAGCATCGTAGAATGCAGAACTCTAAACTTAATGCAATATTTGACATTATTATGATGCAAATTTTGATTCATGTACCAAATGTGAGGTATTGTGACACAAATGAAAGACAAAAATATTAAAAGGGTCAAGATAATAGTATATAATATAGAGTGAAGATAGTGATTTGTGTACAACTATGTACCCTTAAATAATTGAAAATGTGATTTTTATAAATATACATTAAATTTTAAATAAATAAATAAATGCAAATGATTACTTAATTTATTAATAAATTAAAAGAGATACAAATTAGGAGGTGAGGAGAGTGGTGAAGATATGGGTGGACAGATAAACATATAAATATAAATTAATTAATTAAAGAGATGATAGTGATAATTAGGTAGTAGGAAAGTGGAAAAATAAATAGTCTCTCTCACCCCTCGCAACTAATATATATATATATATATATATATATATATATATATATAAGTTTCGAATTATATAAGAAATGATACTTATGTAAGAAATGATAAAATATCTGAATCATTCATTTTAATAGATCAAAATGATTGTAATCTTCTCTACAAATTAACTCTCATTCAAGAAAAAAAAAACTTACACATTCCTACAAAATTGAAGAATATTTAAATTAAATATATTTAATCTTAATCATTGATTGTAGATGAATTAAGGACCTACACTACAAAAAAAAGTTTATTTAGCAACGGAATTTTTCCGTCACTAAAATAAGAAATTTTATTACTAAAGATGTTAGTAACGGAATTGTAACGGATTTATCCGTAGTAATATTGATGGTTGCTAAAAAAATTTAACAACGGAATATATTCTGTTGCTATATAACAACGGAATTGTAACGGAATTTCTGTTTCTAAAATGAATTTTTTAATTTTAGTAACAGAATTGTAACAGAAATTTCGTTACCAAATTTTAATAATGGATAATTCCGTCACTAATTCTGTTACTAAAATTGAACAACAAATTCCGTAACAATTTCGTTGTTAATCCGTTAAAATTTAGAAACGGAAAAATTTTCCGTCACTATTCCGTTGCTAGAAAATGTGTTTTTTGTAGTGCTAGATTCATTCTCATTTCTCACACATGATTTCTTTCTCATATCAAGCTAACCAAGAACACAAATTAATTAAAAAGAATACACATTAATGTATTTATAGTTAGCGTAATTAAATGTAAATTACTATTATAGTTAATTAAAAAATAATACAAATTAACTTATTAATATTTAAAGAGATGATAAGTAGGAAGTAAGTGAGTGGAGAAATAAATAATATCAAATTAATTTTTTATATATAATTATAAATATATAATTAATAAAATAATAAATATAATTTTATAAAACAAATTAAAAAATTAATTATCGATAATTAAAAAAGGAAAATTTTAAAAATATATAAATATATTTGTATTTTAAATAACACTAACTAATTAATTAATATATTAATAAATTAAAGAGATAATAATTAGAAAGTGGAAGATTGAATAAAATAGGGATGGACATGCAAATAAATAACCAAATAGTACAAATTACATAAATAAATAATTAATTAATAATAATTAGAAAGCAAGGGAGTGGGGAAATGAATAGTCTCTCTCCGTCCACACAACCTCAATATATATATAGTTTATTACAATTAAATAATTAAAAATAAATTAATTAAAGACATGATAATTAGGTAGTGGTGATTGAAAATGAATAATCCTCAAATTAATTTATATATATATATATATAAATTAATAAAATAATAAATATAATTTTATAAGTGAAATTTTTAAAAAAAATTAATTATTGATAATATGAAGAAAAAAAATATAAATATAAATATATTTATATATAATTTTTTTTAATTATAGTATCATAATTTAAGATAAATAAAAGAAATAATTGAAAATATATTAAAGTAAATAAAATAAAAAATACATTTTTTTCAATTAATTATATATAATTTTCTAAAATAAATAAATCTACAAAAAATATGATTTTAAACTTAATATCATAATTTAAAAGAATAAAAATAAGAAGTGAAAAGACAATAAGATAAATATAATAAAATATATACACATTTTATTTATTATATATAATTTCATAAAATATGTAAATTGATAAAATATTAAATATAATCTTATAAATGAATAAAAAAAACCTAAATATAGTTTATATAATGAAAAGAATAAAGAAAAATATAATAAAGTAGTTTCTAAAATCCTTCCCCTTAGCTTTTATATATATATAGATATAACTTATATATATATATATAGATATAAATTTAGAAGAATCCAATCAATATTGGATACAGTCATTTTTCTTTTAATTAATTTTGACTAGGAAACATCTTAATTTACGATATGCTTCATATTTTTGCTAGGTTTTAATAGCTAGAATTATATTTTTAGATTAGTTTTATATGTATTATATTTTTTATTTTTATTATTTTAAATTTAATAAAAAATAATACATATATAATAATAATAAAATTTTAGTAATAAATATATTTTTTATATAAAAAGGAAAGAAAATAATATTAAATATATTCCCTAAAATTACTGGAGATTGCATGTGTTGGAACAAACTAAAGAATAACAAATTTTGTATTTTAGGGGATAATATATTATAATATGTTGAAATTAAAAATATAATATTTTCTTAAGAAAATAAATAAAATTTATCCAATTTTTCTTTTAAATTTGTATAATTGATCTAGATGAGCTATCAATCCATATTTATTTTGAGTTAACATGTAATACTTATTTTTAATTAATTCATAAAGAATTATTTTTATTTAATCTTCCTCCTATATATATATAATATTAATTATATTACATCCATCAATTATAATTTACAAATTCTCGATCAAAAAGTACAAGCAACTAGCTACTACTCTTTAATCTAATTATGATTATTTTCTTGAATGCATGAATTAAGTTTCTGGCGAATTAAAGAATGAAGTTGTTAATTTGTTCTTTTGTAATAGCATTAAATGATGATACCAGAAAGTAGGCAGTGCTGCACCTACTACAAGCACTTCGTCAATAAAGTTGCAAGGCTTTAGTTACTGATCACTAAAGCCTCATCTTCTTCTTGACATATCAGCAGATAAATTTTCTTGTATAACTATGCAATCCAATTAGGACATAATATGTACTCTATCACTACTATACGAACAGGAAAAATGTGAATATGCATTGTGCAAGTGTTCAAAGATATATCCTAACAAAAACTGTCCTAATGTGGACAAAAGTTCCAAGGTAACAACATTAACAGAACATTTACCTAGCATATTTTTGGATGAAACCTATTAATATACATAAACAGTACTTCTGGTAAATACAAATAAAAAACATATACTATATGTTATCTGGACCCATTGCCATGATCCATGCAAATTTGCACATTATATATTTTTCTGCCAATCACGACACATAGAAAAACACAGTAATTAAATAGTAAACATCTTACATTTGCAGTTCCTTGATTTTGGCCAAAATTGAGAGAGAAACATATCAATTATCCTTTTCTTTTCATTTTTGAGCAGGAAAGGAAACATAGCAATTAATTGGTAGAAAAAAAATACAGATGAGTTAATAAAAAATTACCTGTTTCATGGAAGCAAAAGTGTGATATACATATGTAATTACTACTATGGTAGAGAATCTAGAGATATACGTGATATTGGCACGGCTCAATCAAATAACCGAGCTCTAAGCTTATTCGAGCACTGCTTTCTAATTGAACCGCACCAATATCTCGTATCATTAGTATCGCCTACATACATTGCAATGTATGTAGTCTGAGACTTGAAAGTTGGTTTATAAGTGACCAAAGGAAATATAAATTTAGATACCTCCTGTATGTGATGAAGAGGAAGAATGAAGAGAAAATTTAGTCTTGGTGAAGAGGATGATACTCTCCAAGAATAATACAAGCGGTATATTAATATGAGGGAGAGATGAGGAGAGGACGCAAACAAGGCATTGAATATTTACAACAACCCAACAGCAAAAAGGAGAGTATATTTACTCAAAAGCTATGTAACGATGAAAAAGGTTACTGCAGCAAATCTGGATCCTTTAATATGCATTTATGAGGTCGGGCAAAAGGCGTGTTAGCACCATCACTACCTGCAATTTTTTCCTTTTTTTTTCTTTTCGAATTTCAAATCAAACCCTATGATAATCCATACTTCTTTCTATATATTTTAAAAATTTTATTCAAGTTATCGAAGAAATTAATTCCAAGTAATGACTGACGTCCTTGTCACAATATGCATTGATGATGGTTTCTAATTTTTCTATCGTGTGATGTCGATTTTTCTTCCTTTCTTGATTTTAATTGTGGCTTTTCTTGTTTATTCCTTTTGTTTTATTTGGATTTTGTCAACTTTGATTTATGAATACTAGTGTGGTGTGGGGGCTAATACATAACTCCCGATCACTAATTTTCTTTACATAATAAATTATGAACGGGAATTGTTGTAATGCCTAGCATCATCCAGCTCGATGAAGACTAAGAGATAGAAAAGATGCAGGTTGACGGTCACGTTAATGGTATCGACCTGATGAAAGTCATTTGACATGAACAAATAGGTGACCTGATCCAGGCAAGCCAATCTAGGATTTAAGGTGACTTGGTCTTGGGCAGGTCAAGTCATCGACTTGGTCCAAGTAGGTTAGTATGGAGCAGTGAGTTGTCCATCGAGTGTACACCATGTTAGCAATGTTAGGGTTTGTATACCTCAAAACATGCTTTATGCTTAGATTTTGTTACAGATTTGTTTTCAATTCCATTTTATGAGAATAAATTTTTATCATTGATATGTAAATTATTTGCTGTCGATTATTTTATTGCAAAAAAGTCCATTTTCAACAATTGTAAACTGTGTGGTGGATTGATAATTATAGAAGGTAACACAGTTGGTTCCTTGGACAGTCTAGTCGGGAAATATTGCGGTATCATTCCGATGCGAGAGCTAACCTTAGCCAGCAAAATGATATTTGTTATGTATATGCTACTCTACCTACCTTGCATACATATACAATATGTGGGTTTAATAGTGATAAGTTCATAGTGTTGACACTAAGAACGAGGTCTCAAAAATTCCTTATAACTTAATATGTGACAATAACATAAGTATACGCGGTTGATTATGCCCTTCTTTGATTCATTTGCAATTGAGGGTTTTTCGTAACCCTATACAATAATATTTTGGGTAATGGTGATTGGTTTAGTGAGAAGTACTCGATTGTCAGGAAATCGCATCTTCCGAGTTCATTATATTTGCGAGAGGCGTTCATAATGGTTTATTATGTAAGAAACTCGACCGGTTGGAATATATTCCACATATAATAATAAAAGTCTTAACCTAATCAGTTACAAATAAATATATTAATTAATTTAAGTTGTGAGCAGTCTTTAATTAATTAATGGATAAATAATCTTAAACGCGAGAAATATTGTATGATAAAATGAGGTTACATCCATAATTTGAGTTTGTGCCAGATATTTATTTATCCTATATTGGAGACTATAAATATTAATATAAGATCTACATCTTATTATAATTCCTAGATTAATTATTGAAAATCAAAGTTGACTGAGCCATTAATTAAATAGATTATTAGAAATATAATTGGACATGGTCTCATGTTGGAAGGTTCATGCTCATTCCCCTTTAAAACTCTGACCTAGTCCACAACAGACATATAAATAAATAGAGAGGAGTTTGGCAGATTTAATGCTTTACCTAGGGCAAGAAAAATCGGCCACCACAATATTCTAATAATGTGACTTTTGAAAATTGGGCAGTATTATCGCATACTGTTCATGTTCCCGGATCGAATTATTGTTCGTAGCCGATAATACGATTCATCTCTCCTCAACATAAACCGGCTGTCAGGCATAATGAAAAGGTATAAATTCAACCCTTAGTTGCATGCCTAAGATCGATTTCCCCTTTATATCTTCTATATTTATGTGGTATATTTGCGTTAAGAATTGCATGTATTTTTATTTATTTATTAGACTTGTGGATTATGCGGAATCGTTAGCCCCTCATCCGAGTTCCATCAGTTTGTATAAGAGTCGGTCACAAGATTATGATATTTACATAAAATTATTTTTTCAATTCTATATATGTATGTGCCTGTATCTAATTTGATATTAGAACTTTTAGAATTTAATTTCTACAGTATATTTGTATTAATTGACATATATGTTTTATCCTGCATTATTATCTATTTTTTATTTCAAATTTTGGTGCCCTGGTTTTTGGCTAGAATTTTAAACCCATGGGGGTTGACTGTGGTATATTAAGAATATTTCTTTTGTTCTATCTTAGTTTTCATGTAACACAGTAGGAAGTGAAATGAGACCGAAAAAACAGCGAAGAAAAATGAAGACCAGGTCCGGGCCACATTATGAATCACAGAGCTCCTCCCAACGGGTGCTGCAGCCAGGTAGGCATAGCGAGAGGTAGCGTCGGCTAGGCCACAAGCGCGAGTGCGCCAACAGCCTCAGCAGGCAGCGCCCCGCGTGGCGCCGAACGGCTATGACGCGCATGAGCGCACGGTCGTGCGGCGGGAGAGGCGAGCGCGGTGTATGCACATCGATAGCACGCGACAAGCGCGTTCAACTCAAAACGTGTGTTCAGGTTCTCGCAATTAAACGAGTGCTATAGTACGTAGTAAACTGACCCCAAATCGAATCTCGTGGAAGACTAAACAGGGCTAATTAATTATAAGTACTTGAATGATACAAAACAATTTCTAAACACTCTAAATAAGATTGAGAGAATAGTGATTAACTAGATAACAAAAACGAAGAAATAAAGGTGAATTGGTGGATTAAATTCTAGGACTAAGATATCTACAATCTACACTTAACACTTATTCAATCAAACTTCATGTTTTTAATAGAATTCTCCTAAGTTTGCCTAGCCAATCACTTACGTGTTCAATAACTAGTCTGTGATTTTCACTCACGTGTCCAAATCACACTTAACATAATATCAATATCTACACGAACTCCTTTTTACGTTACCGATTACAAAGGTAGGTTGTTTAAACAAAAAAGACATAGAAACAACTCATCAATCTATTTCCATATCTTTGAGATGCACATGTTGATCAAGCATGAAAACTCAATAAAGCACGGATTAAACAACCGAGAGATGATTGAATCAAAGCATTAATTAGTAGAATAGATAATCAAGCCCTAGATAAATATCTAGCCAACCATAGATATAGAAAAAGAAACCATAGAATGATCCATAAGGATTAACTTACTAGAATTCTCCACAATCTAAGTTAGAAAAACTTCAATCCAATCCAAATCACCAAACTATCTAAGAAAGCAAGTAAATGCATTAGTTTCTCACTTAATACCTGCTGAATGCTTCTCCTCGGTGACGCGCAATTTGTTCAGGCCCAGCGGCCGCTGGCCTCTACTTTCTGAAAAGTTTGCCCGCTTCTCCCAGCGAGCGCCCTCGTAGTAAGAAGTTAAATAGAAAGGAGAAGGATAACTCTCCTAACAACATAGAAGCCGACAACAAGCCCAAGAATCAAGTGACTCCTAGAATTGGTACATGCACACAAAAACACGAACAAATAAGCATAAAACCGAAGTAAATAAATAAATAAAAATAAAAGTAAAATAAAATAAAAAGGAAAAGACACTAGTACGCCAGATCCAATGGATCTTGATAGTATGATGAAGGAGGAGGCTGAGGGTGGAGTCCCGTCCATCAAGACCATTGCTCCTCCAACGAGGTGACACGTGTGTCGATAGACTGGATAAGGGTGTCCATGGATTGGACACGGGAGTCAATGGAATTGAGGACATTGTTCTGGGTATCCAACCTTGCAAAGAGGTTGGTTTAGAAGTTGTTGAAGTCCTCCCTCGAGAAGTACCCGGACCCATATCCACTGCCTAAGCCACTTGCAAAGCCGCCTTGGTCATATGCACCTTGGTACCCTCCTAAGTACCCTCCAGATTGATCATCTTCGTAGACTAGCTCCTCCATCTCGGTATTAGCACTGGTAAGAGCCTCATCAGTAGTTAGAGCAGCCTCATAGGATATACTAGCTCCTCCAGCTCGCTCAAGTGCCACCTCACGCTCTCGAAAATGGCGAACATACTCTCTTTGTTCGTAAGGAACAAAAGAGGTCTCAGAGGCCACCAGGAGGCCGCTGTTCTTCAAAGTATCGGCACTCATGCGGATGCTCTTCACCTAGGTGTAAGATAAAGGTACATGAAAACCAAGATGCGTAGCCAAACGAGGCGGTATATAGGCTAAAGCGGGATGGGTCTTCTTTCTATATTTAATCCCTTCAATCTATGTCCAGATGAAGTATGAAATACAGACCTTCTGGCCTTTCACGGCAGCAGATAGAAAGAAGCACTCATTGATATTAACTTTATTGGCATGCTCCTTTTCCGACACATTGTAAGCAATGAATTTGTGTAGTAGGGAAAGGGCATCATCCCTAATGAAGCCACTAGGAGTTCCACTCAGGTTCTAATTATAGAGCCCGATAAGTTCATACCAAGCAGCTACAAGATTAAACCCCTTAGGGGCTCTTGTAGCTGCACCCCGTGAAGAGGAAAAACCGAATACAGTATGCATAAGAGAACGAGTAACATTAACCTCAGTTCCTAGAAACCTACAATTAAATGAATTATGTCTATCACCAAATTCAAAAGTCGAAAGCATTTCATATGATAATTCGACATAACCCTCTAGATTACCACTATATGCAAGCTTCAAAAGATCTAAAGTTTTCAAGTATGCACGTAATTGAGAACGAACACACAATCTACCAAGAAAGTCCCAATCGAAGTGATGGCCATTATTAAAAGGTAAAGCTCGTAAACACAAATAAATTTGACCTTCTACTTGTTCAAACATGGAAAACTTGCAGTTATGGAAACTCCTTTGGATGTTCACCCTGGGAGCTTTGGTTTCCACGTCCTCATCCTCTTCGGGTTGTTCAACTCTTAATTTTTTATTCCTCGGCATTATGAGTTTTGTTGTAGATTTGGTGTTGGGAAGTAGAGTTAGGAAAGAATTATGGAAGAAGATGGGGAAATTTGGAAGAATTTTAGGAAGAATTTGATGAGAGTGGGGAATTTGGGCCTTTTTAGGTTTGGTGGATGGAATGGAGAATTTGATGGATAGAAAGGTAGAATATAAGATGGGTAAGCAATAATTTGATGTTTAAAGATGAGATTTGGAGCAAAAATGGAGAATTTGGGAGGAATTGAGTGTAGGGTTTCGTCAATGATGGAGAAGAAATAAGGAGATATGGTTAAAGTGGGAGAAAAAGGTTTGGGAAGAGTATAAATCACATGAAAATCTCAGGGCCAACGGCCATTGGGCACCCAGCGGTCGCTAGCTATGCGCTTCTGAAATGTTACGTAAACCAGGGCCAGCGGTCGCTGGCAATGCGCTTTTGCCCCTTTTGAACCACTTCTCCCAGCGAGGGCTGGCATGCCAGCGCCCGCTAGCTCATTTCTTCAGAATTTTTACAAACATCTTGGCCAGCGGTCGTTGGCTTCCCAGCGGCGATCGCTAGCTTTGTGTTTCTGCCCTCTGGATGGCTCTTCCTAGCGAGCGCTAGGGTCCCAGCGCCTGCTGGAGCCCGCGCTTGCTTCCTCTTTTGCACGTTCTGCACTTCTTTTCCGATTTCTCATTCCTCTGTCACTTCCTCCTGTCTGTGGCATCTCTATAAGACCTTGACTATTGTGATTTTGTTATTTCTTAGTTCTTTGAATTTTCGAAGTATCCTTTAGATCCTTCTTCATATCTTAGATCGGGATTGAGATCTAGCTCCTCATAACTTATCACATGTTTTGGATCGTAGACATATTTTCGTAGTTGAGATACATGGAATACATCGTGTATCTCACCAAGTATAAGAGGTAAAACTAGTTTATAAGCAACGGGGCCTATTCTTTCTAGGATCTCGAAAGGTCCTATAAATCTGGGCGCAACTTCTCATTTTTGCTAAAACGGATCACTCCTCTTTTCGGAGAAACTCTTAGAAAAATTTTATCCTCAGCGTCAAAGTGCAACTTAGTTCTACGTCTGTCAGCGTATGATTTTTGTCTATCTTGAGATTCTGTGACCTTTGCTTGATGCGTTCAATCACCTCAATCATTTCTTGTATCATTGTAGGCCCTAACATCTTTATCTTGCCAACTTTATCCCAATAGAGAGGAGATCTACACCTTCGGCCGTTGAGTGCTTCATATGGTGTCATCTTGATGGTTGCTTGATAGTTGTTGTTGTAGGCGAATTCCACTAACGACAAGAATTTCTCCCAACTTTCTTTATGATAGAGCGTCACAATGCTTAACAATCTTCTAGCATTTGGATTGTCCTCTCGGATTGTCCGTCCGTTTGTGGATGATATGCCGTGCTGAAATTTAGACGTGTTCCCATGGCATTTTGTAGGCTAGTCCAAAAGTGTGAAGTAAACCGAGTCTCGATCAGATGTGATGGATATGGGTACCCCATGTAAGCGTACTATCTGTCAACTATATTTTCGTTCACTTAAAGCAATGTTGTGAATTACTTCTTCTTGTCAGTGTGGTTTTTCAACTTCAACTATCGAACAGTTCTTTGAATGTGTGGTGTAGGGAGATCTACAGATGTCTCACTGCCGGTTGTATTTCTTAGTTCCTCTAAAGTTAGCGTAATCCTTGAGGCTTCAGGTCCATCTTTCTTTGAATGTAGTTTTCAAAGGATTTCGTCTTGACGTTGGACATAAAATATCATTTTATTCCTTATATGAGTTTGGAGGTATCATGTTAAAGAAATTTATGACTTAGTTTCACTTAAGAAGATGAGGCTTGAAAATATCGACAAGATGGAATGTGGTTTAACAATTAGATAGCTTGTTTGAATGAACAATTATTTTTTTTCAAAGAGCTTAGCAAAATTGAAGGTAAACCAATGAGAGATTCAATGTTCTTGAAATTTGGCGGAGGTGTTGTTGGCACTTTAAAGTATTCAAGGTTTGAATTTGAGCGAAGTCAATTAAGTATAAAGCTTATGGAATGTACTACAACAACTTATATACTTTTAGGGTTAAGAAGATTCATTTAGAACCAAATAGAGATGAAAAAGTATTAGGTGGTAACTTGATTTTTGGGTTCAATACCGATATTCGGTGGAATCAATGAATGTCCTTAGAGACAAGATAATCGTCAAATAGTTTTTATCAATTTCTTGGATTAAGGATATGAAATCGGATTGAAACAATAAGATAATAAGTTAGTAACATGTAAATTTTCTCATTAGAGGGTCAAAGGTTACAAGGATTAGATTCACTTGTCAATGCCGGGATTCAAAGTATGGTGTTCTCAAGGAATGATTACCCACACAATCAAATATTTCAAGAGAATGTAATGCTTCAACAAGGTATCTTAATGACAATGGTGAAAGCAAGTATTGGTCTTGTAAAACAAAAATCACAAAAGTTAAGCTAATAGTTCATTGTGGAATTTGGAAGAGTTGAAATAATTCTATGATTTAAATGACATATCTTTATCGGTAAAAGAGGGTATTCAAGAAGAAATGTGTTCACAAGTAGTTAAGAGGAATATGGTAGAGTAGAATCAATCGTCAATCATGACATCTAATGGAGAATAATAGATTTTTAAATGTTGAGGACATTCTTGGTGTTTTACAATTAGATATCATTCTTTGGGAAACAAGTGTAACCAACAAAGAGAATAGTGTGGTTTTAATTTGTAGAAGAACTCAAGGGATACATTTGTAGAACATGACATGAATGTTTATGTGACATGGTAAGATAGCACCCGAAGAAAGAATTCTTTAACACTAGAGATAAAGATGGTCTCAATCAATGATCAATGTGTACAAGATAAAGTTTGGTATACGAATTCCAAGGAATTGTTTTCCACAAAAATGGCCATGTACCTTGGAAGAAAATAAGAATTTTTTTTTATAATGAAACAAGGTGTTCAGCTCAATGATAATAAGAGGCAAATGATGATCCAACAAAAATACCATTATGTAAGGATTCACACAAGATGTGTGAAAATATTTCAATGATTGAACAAATCGATAAAGGAAGGGAGCAAGATATGTTTTCATGGGCGATACGATCTTAGATTTTTCGACACAATCAAAGTTATACATCAGTAGATCTTTTCCAATATGAGGATGAAAGAATGGGATGTTAGTAATATATTGTAAATGAGATAGAAGGTGGTTCGTAAGGAAACTTGAGTAATTAGATTTTATGGGAGTCGAAATTTTATTTTTGGGTAGTGTGAGACGTATCCAACATATATATAAGGTGTACATGATTGTGGAACCGTTTTGATGATTGTGGAAAACATTATTTATATGTTTTGATGATGCGAAACCATAATACGAAACTTTAATATTGATGCTTTAATGTAAATTGCTGTTTAAGTGTTTATGCTTTATTTGTGTCTATATTAGATAGACTCAACAGATGGTTAAGTGTAAGGACAAATCGATGAAAGACAGATCGTGTCCATAGGAACCATCTGTGTTCTCAATAGTACATCAGCTAACTTGTAAGATCAGGTTGAGTTAACAACTTGTGTCATAGAGCTTGATCTTATTTTGTCTATCTATTAGAAGGGAGATCAACCTGTAAGCCAGATTAAATTAACGATCGGTGCTATAAAGATCGATCTTGTTATGTAGCAGATTAAGTCAAAATGTGAGAACAGATTGATGTAACGATCTGTTCATAGGACTAACCTTATCTATCTAGACTTAGTTTTTATAGCATATATTTTATTGAACAGGAGGCCAGCATACTTACCAAAGACAGATCGTTAGATCGATGGATAGGTCAATAAGAAGACCAAGAAGCAGCGCGATAAGATCAACCTTGTATCAAATAGGTTGACATCAAGCTACATAAGAAGATATACAAGGAACATATTGTTATAAACGACCTGTGTCTAACAGATCGATCAGCAAGTGCACAAGCGAGCTACATTGTGAGATGGAAAGTTAGCTGTGCAAGAAGAAACTCAAGAAAAACGATCTATGTGTAACAGATCGATAGCAGAACGATCTGTTGTTCATGGGGAGTCAGCTCAATGTTTTAATCCACCTATTCTTATGAGATCCAAACGAGTTGCTCATCCCAGTTGGAGGAAGATATAATCCATCTAAATTGATAAGCTACATGTCCTATGCCACGTCATCATCCACGTAGGACTAACTCCAATGGCTAGAAGTACAGTCAGCAGCCAACGGTCAAAAGAGCATTTAATGCTTACTGCAAAAGCTGCAAAGACTTCCAACGGCTATAATTCAAATATGACTATAAATACTTCAAGCCTTCTTCAGAAATGGTGTTCGTAATATTGCTAGAAAAAGCTTCAGGCCACAAGATTCTCTCTAGTTTTCCATTGATTCATTCAACACTAGATATAAATTATATACATCCTTGAGTGTTGTAATTAGAGAGAAATCACAATTATTCTGAAGATCAACCCGCTAGAACTTATATTAGATTTGAGCCTTCAAAGCCAATAGTTCTAGTTTCCTCCATAGCCAAAAGCTTGGAGGAAGAACGATTATAAAACCGAGGGAATAATTGCACGTATATATCTATTTTTCGACTAGTACAGGATATCCTGCCGCCCCTACATCTGAAGAACCTCTAGCTCTTGTTGCGGCATAGCATCCTGACTATTCCTTGGCTTCTCCTCTATTTAAAGAAGTGGAAAGACTTGAATTGACCTTTTCTACGATGTTATTCGATGAGCATTCTTCCTGGTATTGAAGCGCTGGAAAGCCAAGAGTAAACTAGCTTGTTTTGTCAGGTTAAGCAGAAGTATCTGATTCTGCCAATTCAAAATTGAATTACCAGTTGAACTTATATACGTCACCAATTCCACGATGGTTGAATTACTCAGATCTCGTACTCAATGAGTTTAAATAAGAGAGTTGTAATCTTGCACTCAATGAGAATAAATAACAAGTTTTGGCTCGTACTCAACGAGGATAAATAAGCGAGGGATCCAAGGTTAAGGGATTCATCGATCTAGCTTTGATCGATCGTGGATGTAGGGGGTTTCCCGAACCACGTTAAATATTGTGTGTTCTTTTATATTTTGCATTGCATTATTTTGATTCTTTGTTTATCACTCACCAGCGAGCTTATCTAATCAAGCAAGCTATGCATCTTGAATCAATCTCTTAAAGAACACTCGGTATAAACAAAATATATTTTCTAAGTATAAGAGTAGCCAACAAAATATCACAGCTTCGGCACACGATATGTGTTTGGATAGATCGTCTGGTACGCTCCAGCTAGCTCCCAGTCTATCTGTTCCTTGACATGTTATTCACTAAGTTGAGAACTTATTTGAGCAGCTGGACCCCTCTCTACATCAGAAGAGATCAATCTGCTACACCCAGCAAGCTGTTATGGAATAAACAGCGAGCTGCATCTCAACCTGTTGTTCACAGCCAAACGCGAAAAAGTTGGATTGTGGTGTATTCCCCCCCCCATACACCACACCTGCTCTCCCGGGACCCAACAACACTAGTAAGTATCGGGGCTAGTTCTTAGGAAAGCTATGTATTAAACATGAACAGTCTATTTCGATTATACAAATCTATCGATGCTCCATCTTCTTGCTAAGGGCATGTTTTGACTTCTCTCATTCTTGTAGGATTTTATCTTATTTAAACCTTGGTTGGCACCTAGTGCGTCAGGGCTTGATGTCATCGCAAAGCTTTCATCTCCTCAACTCCTCATCATGCATATAATATTACAAGGTAAAGTCGTAAAGGTATTAAGGGTTAAATGCGTTTCTTTTTCGTTGATACTTGGTCTTCCATAGTGGCACTTTTGGAGTTCGCGTGATGCCTTCATTGGGAAAGCTCCTCTTTATCGTAACTTGTGGGTGTAAGGTATAGCTCTACTTATTCGTTAATGGGTATATTCTCGTTTCTATTTAGTTTCATGAAGCATAGTATCTTATTTTCAATCTGGGTCTATTCTATCAAAAGCAGTCTTATCATAGAGTTCATCGCCATCTAGTTATATACAAAAGGTGGAGATCTTCATTCGTCACATTGGTTTAGGATAGTAATAAGTAGACATTCTAAGACACGTGAAAGTCATTTATTATCTTCGTAAGTTCTTCTAAACGAGATCATTTGTTTATCGAGGGATCTAGCTTAATTCAAGTTCTCTAGACCTGCGAGTATAAGTTCCAACTCTTCTACCAGTAACTTAACAATCAATAGTCCTTTCTTATAGTCTAATTCGAAAAATACATTTCTCATATCATTATCATGGTGGTCACATGCGTTAGATGAGTTACAATTCCACTATCTCCACCTATGTGGTACTATACCATTTAGATACACAAATATCTTGGAATGTGGTCATCTCATCATCAATATTATCATTTCGATCTCAAGGGCTTCCTTTGTCCCTATCTTGATCATGTGAGCTTCCATACATCAGTAAAATTACACGATCTAACCAGTGATCGTCTTAAATATTATCCATTTGATCTCAAGGGTTTCTATGCCCCTATCTTGATCACATAAACATATTCATGTCTCACATTACGACCAACATTACACTTTCATAAGTGAATCAATATATCACGTAAACTTTTCAATGTTCATTTTCATGGGAAACTTAAAAAAATTGTTTCTCATAGTTTCTTACATGTAATCCATTAAGACATTTCTCTTCATATAACATGACTATATATCATTTTAAAAACATTTATGAAATCTTTTGAAAACTTCGTATTCATTTGAAAACATTATTACCTGCTTTTCTGAGGTGGTGAGGAGCACTACGAGGTGGCCGGAGAATTAATTTCACTCTTAGGGATCTAGAGAAACAAATTCTAGACTCGATAAATAATGAAAAAAAGATTTCGTATCCAGAACGAAGCAAAGCTCTGATACCATTCTGTAACACCCCGAAGAAGGGTGCTACGCGGAATTGAGATTTTATGTAAAATATAATTGAGAAATATTTCAAAAGACAAGTAATTATTAACAATTGAAGAAGAAAAAAAAATCCAGGAGTTTGGACACACTGGATACGACACGAGTCCAATGTATGGAGACATTGAACCGTATACATTCATGTAAATAAGGTGGAAAGTTGAAAGTAACGTATTGGCGATCAATATGATGAGGTTATGAATTTGGATAACGGGGGTCATCAACAAGATGAAACCAACTAGCAGCGAAATAAATAACAATATGACAGCAATCTCACCAAGGTAATCAACATGTATGAATAAGACTCTCAATGAGGCCCACCTCGTCGCCAGCTTATCACCGTCCTCCTAAACCTGTAAAAACATTTGAAAGAAATTTTGGGCTGAGTACTAGTGTACTCAGTGCGAGTCGTTGCCTGACTTTTTCAGTGAAAAACAACATAAGTCTTCATTTAAAGAATATTACATGCCCAACCATATGATGCATGCCGTTTTAAAACGAAAGCCCACCATACACATATAAAAACATACATTTTACCATCATATCAAGCTCTTCATCATTCTTTGCTCATTCACAGTGTTCCTCATTGCGACTAGACGGGGAAAACCGAAGTCTTTTGCGAATAATCCCCTTTTGCCAAGACCGGGGAACCTGGCTAGGTTCACCCTATCCGGACTTTTCGTGTACACTACCTTGGTCGGATCCGGCTCAAGGCACAATTGTTAACTTACATAATTGGCAGCGCCAATCAATGGGTACGGTAATACCGATCCATCACATATAGGATACACATGAGCATAATAAAAATATTTGGCATGTAAATTCATATTTTCATAAAAAGCAGTTTGAGCTTATTAACTCAAAATACCGTACTGTAAATAGACCCACACCTGTCACCGATGTATGGAGCTCACATTTCATTACATAGGATAGATGATATTCTTAGGTAAGACCCTACAAGATGAATCTCATGGCTAAGTACAAATTGATAGGCGCTAACCTCTTCTCCAACCTTAAACACTTCTAGTGCTTCTTGAACTTAATGTCTAACCATTCTAACGTTGACCTATTAATTACCCAACGATCACCATTTACGAGACTCGTATGCTAACTACTTGAGAAATTTTAATCCATTATTAGTCAATTCGAGTCGTCACGGTAGAAGGAGCAACACTTATCTCGTATACATGAGTACTTTACATAATCATATCGTCCATCAACTTCGAGTAATGAGTCGTTTCAACTTATTAGGATTTTCGATCATTAATATATTTCTTCGGAAAAATCATGTCCTAAGTTTCATTTATAAGGAATGAAATTTGTACATAGCTAATGAGTTGAGATATATATGGACTTCCAAGGGTGATTCTTAGTGAACACTTATGCAAATACGGTATATAAAAAAAATCATATTAAATGTAAATATTATTCAATCCCCTTTGAAATTTCACAGTAGTATTTTTAAAATTTTGAAGTATTGACTTACCAAAAAATAATCACATTGAAGAAGTTTGACTCCCAAAAAGATATTAACGATACTTTCGAGACCTTTTCAAGACGATTAAGAGTTGAACTTTCGTTACTATATCAAACGAACTCTAATGAATGTGAAATTTTACACACGTATTACTAAAATCATAGGGAATATGCCTTAAAAACTGTTTTGGGTTTCATTGATCGAATAATCTAAAATAAAATTATATAGTTTCGAAATAATGTTCACAAACACATCTTTTCATGTCATATGAGCAGTTGACTTTGTAAAATCACAATAAATTGAAAATAACTCGAATTTAGTAGAATAAAATTTTAGAGTGACCATAACCTCTTAAAGTTTTATATTCTGAAAACAAACGGCATAAAATAATTTCACTCTATGTTTCACGAATTTTCAAAGTTAGATAAATGTCCAGATTTCCGTAAGATTTGACAGTTTGCGCAACCAACTTGTAAAATTCGTAGTAAATTGAAAACATAACGAAATTGAATGATTCAAATTGAAGATTATTCCTAACTCGATCTAGTATTTTATTATATGAGAAAGATAAAAATTTGGATATTTATAATATACGGAAATGACAAGGAAGAATCCAGGCAGAAACTTCTAACCATAAGAATGTAAAACAAAATTGTATCCTTTAGTTCATTATGTTTTGTTGGGAACCCCACAAATATTTTAAGTTTTGATGATGTTCTCTCG